>JABJVR010029088.1:0-23174 GCA_025773905.1 Chitala chitala
CCCCCCCCACACACACACACACACACACACACACACACACACACACACACACACACACACACACACACACACACACGCATACAAAAGGTATCTACTGCATGTGGCACACTGATTTCCTCTCCTGCGGCGTATTTGAGATGTCCTTATGTATGGCAAAACCAAGGATACCAGCATTCCTCCAGGAAGAGAAAAGCAGTCATTAGGAGAGGAGACCGTGGATACAAATAAGCACTTCATGTAGCACTAGAGCTCTACTGTCACACTCTACAAAATGCAACAAACTCACCACCTTTCCTGGAAAGAGGTCGGCATTGTTAAATTAGAAGGAACAACCACAAATTACCATTTTATGGAGACACCAGCCCACTAGCAGAGCTGCAAAACACCATGAATTAAACAAAAATTTTAGCAGAAAAGTCTCTGATTTAATCTGTGTAGCAGACATACAATTCGTATTAAGCACACTAGGTTAACACCTTGGGGAAAGGCTGTAGAGGTGTATCACATGAATTACATTCATGTAATTGTCAGCATCGCTAGTCATGATCCCAGCTCACAGGACACATTCCGCCTAGTAGGCTGGGATGCTGAGACTGGCTCAGGAAGGCCTCAGAATCTGTAAAGACACTTCAGGAGATGCTGGAAGGAGTCCATTAGGTATCTGAAAGTTGCCTTGGAATCTGGAAGAAAGGCCTGAGTAGGGAAAATGTAAAATAAATGCACCATCCTGTTCTTCCACGCTGTTTAAACTAGGAGCTTCTCTGCCATCTTCCCTTACAGTTTGTGTTGTTGTCTGCCTTTTCTACTCTCTCCCGGAGTCTGTGTTTTGTCACCCGACTCTCTTGGCCGTTTCTCTCCTGCATGTCTGTGACCCCCCCCCCCCATGCTCTGTTCTTTGTCTTATTGCAACAGTTCGGCCCCCAGTTTGGTGTGGTGTCGTGGCTTAGAGGGAAACAGTGCTGATGGCCTCGTAATGGCATGTGAAAAGGAACGCGGACAGCTCCCCAACAGGAGCGTGTCCCACACACTGACATCCCTTACGCTGCCATGCCGATGAAATGTAAAAAAAAACACGCCCAGTTGGGCAGACTTATGTGTCGGCCTTGTGTTAGGCAGACTTGTGTGTCGGCCTTGTGTATCGCCCTTTTTAGAGCCCTGGCACGCTTATAGGAAATACATACTTGACATGGGCCTGGCCCTAAAGGCTATTTAATGGGGGGGGGGGGGTGGCGGGACTATGGGGAGTGAGATACAGGAAGACTGATGTCAGCTGAAGGCTGTATTGTTTTCTAAGTCTTCTTGCTACATTTGTTCACTTTCTAAAGAAAGGTCCATTGTTGTTGTTAATTTTAAAAATAACTACTCTTCAAATTGTGACTTGACAAAAAAACTGTCTACCTCTCAGCTGCAAGTGAGTGAGGAAAAGGCAGATACAAACATGTTTGTTTACTTTTCTTCCCATGTTGTCCCTGTTCCACTTTCTAAAGCACAATGCTGGTGTCAATAGTGTGTGTAGGGTGCCACGCCATTTCCCAAGGAGTTTACTGTCAAGAGGAAACTCATTTCTTTAAATGACTGAGAGAGGCTGGCCTGTGCTTTGTCTGGCTGTGCACGATTACATACCGACTCCTACATACCGACTCTCAGGAGCAAAAACGCCACTCTGATGATCTTCAGTGACATGGTGTGAGTGCCTCAGGTCGCCCTGTTAATGTCTAGGTAGGGCTTTAGAGAGAAAGAAGATATCATATTGTTGGACTGTCCGGGACCAGTATAAAAGGTTCTTTTTGGCATTTCAGACTGAATGTCACTTTGCATGTCCATGGCCTAACGTTTCAAGAGTTCTGCTCCAGTCAGCGTATTTCTGTCACATTTTCCCTGTTATTGCATTGTCACCCTTGTCTTACTCTAACCCCCCAGTTGATAATGATTCCCTAAGTGTTTTCTGGACCCCTCTTGCATGTTACGTCACAGATACCATCCCATCTCCTCCCATGGTACAGTTTGCCTCCAAGCAGACAGAGATAACTGGGAAGTCATCTGTCTCCCACTTTCTCAGAGGTGGAAACAATTACAAACACAGTGTTACAAACACACTGTTACAGCCATGTTTTAAAGGGGGTGTGGAGGGAGGCGGTGCTGCTGGGAGATTACTGGCCTTTCTTGCTCTGCACTTTGTTGTGTTGGTGACGGAAAGCATCTGGCAGACGTTACCCAGCAGGAGAGAAATACCTGCCCTTTGACACCACGCTCAGCCCTGCTGCACGCTGATGTCAACCGCTGACTAATGGCTGTTATTTGAGTGTAAATGGACCTTCTCACCCACATACAAAACCCAACAGACACATTCCTGCAATAGAAACACAAATACACACAGTGCCAGAACGCAAACAAAAAAAATCTGACACACACACACACACACACACACACACACACACACACATATTCCTATAACACAAAAATAAAACCAGACATGCACAAGTACATGCGCACACACATGCACACAAACACACACACACACTCACACCATGAGCACAGATGTGTATAATGACAAACAAACACTCATTAATATACATATTTGCAGCATTTGCATGCTAGTGCCTACGGGCGTGCAGCGTTTGTATCGCTTATTTATTTAGGCACCAGCATCATTAATGCACCAACGGGTCCAGCACACCAAGCAAATGTGAGCAGGTTTCCAGTATTACCATGAATTTTAGCATTAGCAGATGGAAAACAGTGTGCTAATGACTGTATATGTGGGCCAGGGAAAGGGTGAGGCAATGAGCCGCAGCACTAACGTGAGTGGCCCGGTGGGTGACAAACAGCGTACTCCGTGCCAGTTCAGGCCCATCCACTCCTGCAATACCTTCACAACAGGCACAAAGCATCGCTCCTAATGGTGGGGAACAGAAATTTAAAAAGAAGGATTTCCTACAAAACAACAGTGAACAAAGTCAGCATGAGTCTGGCTGAGAAGGAGCCAGTCCCCTTTTCAGTGTTTATGTTTTAGGGTTGGTCCTCAGAAGGAAAGCCATAGAAAATGGCCCCTCTACCTGACAAGCAGCAGCTGTGTCTTCTCATGAGGCTTCACCCACCATTCTATATAATGCATCGAAGGACTGGGTGGCCCAGAATCAAAGAGTGAGCAATTTTGGACGTGAAATGGAAAGGATTTAGGGAGAAGGGCATTTCGGCGAAGGAGAAGGAAGGGGAAGCTGAAAGAATAACTGTCACATTTAGAAATATTTCAACAAACCATATTATCCTGCGATCTGTAGTGTGTAGGAGTTATATGCACATAAAGCTGGTCTGAGAACACTTTCAGGTAAAATGGGGAAACATTGTCACTCAGGAATCACGACTGTTTGTGACTGGCCAACTGCTCCATGTTGTTCTGTACTGGGGCAAAATGCCAAATGGCTTCATGCAATGTTTCCAAGGAGAAAATCCCATGCTCAGTTGGTTGCCAGGTCTAACCCCAGAATGCCAACTTTGAACAATATACCAACACAAGGTACTTAACCTTAAACCCATCTCAAAACACCTGGGTGAGTGTCTTTCAATAAGTGAACAAATTAGTGCAATGGTACGGTATTGTCCTAAGAAACAGCGGTTGGGGAAACATCTGTCAGTCATTTCCATGCAAATGCATAAGAACCTCTTAGCTTTGTGTTCCAGTGCTGTGACTATTGGAGACTCAGTGTGTTCGATTCCAGACCTGGCTCTCACCCCATGTGATTTGTGTTGCTAAAGAGGCAAACAAGTCTGCATTTTGTGTGGAAAACACGTGCTACAGGAAGTGTCACAAAACACCACTAATAATCACAATTACTTCCTGAATTACATTTTGCATTTGGCTCACTGTAAAATCCATTTACACGGTATAGTTATCGAACCGAGCACCTTGTTGAAGTCAAAGACAGCACTTGAAGAAACAGAATATTTCCCTACTGCAAGAGACATAAAAAGTGATGGCCATTTTTTACAGCAAAGGCAGGCCTTAAAAACAGGAAAAATACGTGAAAGTGTAACTACCCATGTTCGGCATGATTGGGAGCACCATCCGTATGTTTCATGACAGATTCGGTCATTTTGTGGCGTTCCGTTTGGTTTGGTTTGGACGTTGCCATCGCTCTTTTCTCCTGGCCACATTACAGCAAAACAGCAGCAGCGAATCTGGTATCACTCATTCCTAATCTGACACTTAATCACTGTCTCCCTTTAAATAGGGATGCCTTATCTTTCATAAGGCTTCAGGCTTGTTTTTAGCTCCTGTGATTTAGCGGATGTTTGTTTTCCCAACTGTTCTCGCACGGAGAGCGCTTCCTGCCATCCAGCGATGTCTTCTGGAGGTCAGGCTGCCACTTAAGAACTTGTAACAGGGCAGTAAATCACTGCAGGGTCCAGAGGAGGTAAGTAAGACTGGAGCCTGATCGAAAGTGAAAATCGTGCTCTTAATTACAACAATGCAGCATTGATGTAATGGCACTGACATGATGCGCATTGTAAAATGATCTACTAGAATGCCCTTTTTTTGGCTCTTCTCCAAGACTGGGTCACCATGGATGCTACACTGGCATCAGGTTAATGATTCACTCATCAACTTGGCACAGGTTTTTACATCAAATGTCTTTACTGATGCAACCCTTCCATTGTATTCCTGGGTTGGACTCGAACCCCTGACCTCAGGGGTACATATTAGCCAGCAGACCGCCACACTGTGCGTATTGCTCCGCCACCCACAATACAGTGCAGACAGCATCTTTAAAAGCACGTGGAAATTCTGCATTAAAATGAAACGTGACTCAGGAAGTTTTGACAATCTGTAGCTGTCAAAGGTTGGAAGGGAGATGCATCCATACTCCTGTTATCCAAACCAGCTGATGACTTCAAAAATAGATTTAACCAATATAAATATGATGCAAGTGCATGACTGTTTGTTTGTGTTATGTTACTATAACTAAAAGAGTGAGTGGAAGTGTACCTGCTAAGGTGATTGCACATGTGTGTCTGTCAGTGTGGTTTTGTGTGTGTATGTGTGCGCATGTGTGCCAGCGTGGGCACAGGTGCGGGCGCTGTCCGCCAGTTGTGATTCCTCAGGCTGCAAAAGCACAACAGCGGTACATTGCATCACAGGTGGAAGTGATATGGTGTAGCTTCTGCTGGAACCAGGTACAGCCCAACAGTCCAGGGTCAACTGAAACAATCTCCTTCCATAGTCTGTCCACCTCACAAGATGTGAGGCAAGTATTATTGCTAACACGATGGTAAAAAATTTGTGACTATGATTATATTTGAAGAGCTACACAGAGAGAATCAGGCTGTGTCTCATAATGAGAATTTATCAATAATCCTCAAGCACAGACATAGGCTGCACCTCCACCTGGAATTAAACAGGGGAAAACACAAGGGAATCACTGTCTAAATGCATTAACTAAACACATCGTCCAATCTCACACCACATCTACCACTTGCAGATAGTTCTAGCTGTCATTTACTGTAATTTTCTTGACTATTACATATGTTACCACACACGCACGCACGCACGCACGCACGCACACACACACACACACACACACATATAGCTTTAATGAATTATTACTCACACATAAGGTTTTAGAAGACTAAATTACCTCTGACCCCAAAAAAAGAACCTGCCCACTGTAACAGAAAGTGTTATTGCTGACCAAGGGAACCAGCTTAAGGCTAATGTAAATGTTTTGTCTATAAAATAAAAGGTGTGTTGCTTTGTCTCAAGGCAAAAATTATCTGCTATTTTCTGCACCAGGTCATTTTGGTCTTCTGTCAGAAAACTATTGAGAAAACCGTAGCTCCTCAAACATAAGGTGAAAAGTGAAATCAATATTCCTGTAATGTCACATCGTGATGGCAGTAAGGTCAGAGTCGAGTGACATCCTGCCACCTTCGGCAAAACAAACCACATCCTCACAGGACTTTAAATTGCCTGCATCTTTGATCCAATGTCCCTGCTTTGCCTATGAGGAGCTTTAAGATGATAATTTACCTCTGCATTATCCCTTCAGCAGTACACGGATACGTGAGGAGATTTTTATAACAATGTGTCAGTCAGTGAAAGTCGTGAGTATTCCTTCGTCTGTAATTATTTCCAGTGGCTTCCAAATTATCTATACCTCTAAAACAAAATAAATGAAGGGAAAACTGGAAAGTCAAAATCAAGATCACTTTTCACTAAAGTTGAATGAAAAATATTTGGGACAGGTTTTTATTGGCTCTGTGCCAGTGACCAAATACAGCAATTTTCAAGCCACACTGGAAGAAATTATATCATTTGTGCCAAAGAGTGAGCTATGGCACATGTGCTATTTATTACTGCTGCCTGATTTGGGAAAAGGGAGGTCCACTGACCAGCATTCCTGTTTTTAATCCACCTACAATACACTGTCAGAGCTGATTTCTGCTCACAAATCCCTTCTTTACATGTTGTAACAAAAACTGCTAGGAGTGTTTCGGCCGCACCTCTCACTTCTTCCACGGTGACTAGCAAGGCAAATGCGATTTCCTGAAGGGTGTAATACCATTGGAGAATCGTGTCTACACAAAATGGACTACTACATGATAGCGCGAAACACCTGCTGCTCCAGTGGGTCCTTGAAGATCACTCAGTGTCAAGGCTGCAATGTCAACGACCACCAGAAGAGGCAGGTTAGGAGATGTAGATATGTTATGTTTTTCAAAGCGTGATTACTATCATCCTCTGACTCTCTGATGGATCATGGAATGTTACTGGAGTAAAAAACTGCACCATAAGAACATGCTTCTCACTCCTCATGTGAACACCTGTTTGTTACCATACAGCCTTGAGCTCTGTTAGGAGACTAAATGACCTCTGACCCCAAAAAACACCCTGCCCACTGTGACAGAAAGTGTAATTGTCGACCAAGGAATCCAACTTAAGGCTAATGTAAATGTTTAGTCTGTAAAAAAAAAAAAGCTGTGCCGCTTTGTCTCATACAGCACGTGCAGTCACGTGAAAGTGGAAGGCTAGTGCTGGAAAGATTTTCAGTCATGGTTTTCCTCACACCCATGATCTGATATTGCACACATAAATCAAACCTGCTTATTGTGGAATTTGCAGCTGGAATGTTGCCAGTAGTGAAAATTAAAGTATTTGAAAGGTCAAACAAAACCAATTCTGTGAGTAAGTCAGGTCTCCTTCTAAGGAAGTGAAAGCTGACTGTGCTAGGACGAGTATGTTTTACCTTTACCTTTCGAGCTGCATTTAGCTTGCTCACCTTATACAAATCTACTGGGGGGAGGTGGGGTGCTCATTATCATACCCAGGAGTAGCACCCCACCCCAGTTCCCATCACACCAGCTGTACCATGTGACACTAGCAGTCATACAGGTACATCTTCCAGCCTTGCAATTCACAACAACACAAAACAAAACAAAAACAAACTGTTAGAAAAATTAAGTGTTAAGCCTTTTGTGAATTAATATGTTTAGTGTTGAAATGGCTTCATGCTGTAGAAATGTGATTGAACCTGATGCCTGTGCTTGCAGAATATATGGCCTTGAGGCTTATCTGCCCAAGCAGCACATATGTGAACACCCCCCCCCTCCCTGACCGCCCCCCTCCTTGCACGCAAATACCAGCGCAACTGTCTATAAAAACTATGTATTATTATATTAACTTTGAGAGTTGCTTGGCTGATTCTGAGGACTCTCCCTCATATGAGCATTAAACATTTTCTTGCTTGAACATCTCCATTGGTCTCCTGAGAGTTATTGAAAATAGAGAAATTTTCCTAACACAAACCCATATTCAAATTTAATTATGGTACTTGTCAAAGGGGTATCTGTGTTTTTGACTAAACCCAGAGCACACTGAGGGAAGGAAAGATAAACACAGTTCCTCCATTGTTTCCAAACTTCCAATATGAGTCCAACTAGAACCTGGATAGACTGACAGAAGACCTGTGGTGAGAGTTGCGAGAGGTAGACATGCATTTGAAAGTGACACACCAGACAGAGTGTTTATACCATGAGCTGAAGCAATCTGCAACATTCACTACTGCAAACTGAGGCATTAATGTACCACCTACACCCAAGTTTCTCTTTACAGTTTAGGTAATTAGCATTCACCTGTGGGAGATTTTATGATTTATTTTTTATTTCTCCTAGTGGTAAAAACACTTTGCTTTTTAAAAATCTTAAGCATGCAAAATTTGATCGAAATAAGCAAAGGCCCTTGAGTGTTAAAAGGATCTGGGATCTGTTTTGAAATTTTCCTTAATGTTTTGAGCGCTGAATGTGATTTGTGGTAACATGGAAAACAGGAGGAAGTGGTGCCGGGCTTTCTCCCAGCATTCCATTTACTCAGACAAATAGCAATGAACGGGAAAACATGCACCGCTGAAATAAAGAAAAACAGATCATCGCAATTACATGACTCAGGAAGAAAACATACAGCAGATAACAACAACAATAATAATAACAAATAACACAAGTAAAAAAACAAAAACAACTAAACAAAAAAGCTGAAAAAAAACTTCTGTACATGACCAAGAGACAAAACTCTGAAAACCGTGTTCATGTTGAAGCACTTCAAAAAAAACCCAAACTCGTCCAGCCGTGCTTAAGTGACAAACAGAAACTTGACATTTCAGTGAATAAATGAAAACAAAAACGGTATAAAACAATCGCAGTACAGTCCACTGGTGATAATTTTGGGTCGTTTTACTGGGGAGACGTGCGGTTTTCCTGAGGCTGAAGATTATGACGTTTTTCCAAGGTGGGAGACCCAGAAATGTCAGGAGTGTGATTTGTTGACGAAAAGATGATTTTTCAGCTGAAAGGCAGCGGAGTTTCACTCTGGCGACTGAACATGTCTACCACATTGGACTTTCATAAATTTACTTGTCACTTTGTGTAAACATGAGGGGTGGGCAGGGACATTTTTTTCCCTCAAGAAAAATTGTTTCTTTTTAGGATTGAACCAAATTTCGACCATGGCACAGCACCATGGCAGAAACATGTTTGGTTACAGCACAGCTCGAACTGAACACAGACACCCCCCCTCGGATGTGCCAGCTTCCAGAGCCCGACTCAACTGGGCACCGCACTGCATGGCATTCACAGCAACACGCTTACTGCTTACGGTTGCAACGGCTGAATTTTCTCATTGTATTTGAGTGTGATGTTTGTAATGTTAATTCTTCCATTGAAGTGCAGCCCAAGGAGCAGAAACTTGGGGGTCACCGATAGCATCTGTTAAAATCTCCCTCTTCCTGGGCTTGCGTTTCTGGCTCACTGACACAAAAATTCATTTGGGTCCTTTCAAAAAAAGGAAGTGCTTGTCAGCACCTTGTACTTGCCTTGGCTGTTCTCTCTCCTGGTGCATAGCTCTCCGACAGAACTGTGCACTGGGGGGAGAGAGGGGGTTTTAGGGGCCGTGATGATGAGATGGAGTCGGGTGAGGGGTGGGAAGGGTAGTATGTAGGGGAATTTACTCACGGATTCTTGAACGTGCATATCGATAGGCAATACATATATATAAAAACACAAGATTATGAAATTTCTTGCAGAAATTGTTTAGTGACAGAATTCTGGCAGGACTTCTCCAGCATATTAAGTGTGTATTCTGGTAAAATAAACCAGACTAACATGGCTAATAAGAGGTTTGCTAAACTGGGTCCATTTCTGTCCTGACATGAAACCACATCCGAAGTCTGAACCACAAATAAACTGGACTAATACAGCTTTTGGATAAGGCTGCTGTGGGATAAAATAAGAAGAGGTAAAAGGCTACAATTAGACTAGGTCAAAAGTGTGTTTTAAAGACAAAGCTTTAAGTCAGCACAATCCTCTACTCATTAATCAAGCGCTCCCATAAGCCCTGACCTGGTAATTAAGTCATTCTTGGAATCAGGGTGTCAAAGGTCAGGCTGCTTTCTTTGTTGTGCGTGTCCAGGCCTAACACACTTCATGAAGCTGAGGAAGCTGCTTGACCTGCACTCCAAATTAATCAAAGTGGGTCGAACCCATTCTGTCCCTCTTAGGTGTGCAGCCAGACACTCCTGTGAAAAAAAACTAAGTGATGCTTTCAAATAGCTTTGCTGTCATACCAACCAATGTTTAGCAGCAGCAGCAGCAGCTCAAACTTTAAAAACACATTTAGTCATTAAGGGAATACAGCATATTATTATTATTGTTATTGTTATTGTTATTATTATTAGTCTATCCCTATTTTCTTTAGACACAATATGAGCCAGTGTGAAACAGAACGACTATGCCCTCATCTACTCACACGCAGACAATTTGAGGAAAATTGGGCCTTCGCACAAGAGGTTTCGTTCTGTGAAGAAAAAATATATTTATGGAGTCTGTAGCAACTTGTCACTCAAAGTTCTGAAAGAAAAGCCTTCTGCCCAGACACATCCACTGCAGATCTGCAATCTTCTGTTTGTTTAGGTGCTCAGCTCACTTCCTCCAAAAGACAAATTACACGTCTGCTGGACCTTTCCCCTAACGCCACAGGATTGTGCTAGGTTTGTTTATTAAACTGGAAAACTTCACAAGAAAATGATTGCCAAATTTCTAAAAGAAAGGTGTACCTCACACCAAGTGTTTAACAGATTAGGGTTTTGAGAAGGTAAGCTCGTCTTTACATCGTAAATTGTTCGTTTATCTCCTCAACTTCAGACGCCAAGTGTTTGTTTATAAGAAAATCACCATACCTCAGTAGCCCAAGATATGGTTCAAAATGATGTTTTTACAAATGGTTTTGAGATGTTCTGCAGGCCGAGGAATTTTTAAACCAGCATTAAAAGCAATGGGAGAAAAATTGGACGTTCAAATAAAGACCGGAGGTGATCTTTGCTGGAACGTCCTGTGAGTGGTTTGGGAAATAATCTATTTCCTTCCAATGTTCAAAGGTCCTCTCTGGATAGTGCTTCATTACCACGTGGGCTTCAGGTGGCAGCCAATGGGAATCTCTGTTTATTTCCCTTTTCCTTCTGAGACCTATCTGTCTTCCTGGATACTCAAGTTAAAAAATGTGACCTGAAGGACGCAGGGTCATTGAGATATCAGGGTGGGTCTTCGTGCTAAATTAAAATGGACTAAACTGCTGTTTGTGCACATGCTGCTTGCATCCTCTTGGAAAAGTAACTTTACCAACTGCACCTAAGGTGAAAAGCAGTATGCTATAAACAGGATAATCTGAAATATGTGAAGATGCGACACCTTCTCTCCATCACAAAATCCTTAATCCTCATGAGTTATTTTGCCCCTGGTTGAGGAAGCATCTTATCTCAACACAAGGAAACTAGATTGGTGCAAAAATAACATTGTTATAAATCTGATCAGCTGGCACCACAGTTATAATCTGTTCTCTGAGAATAACAGGTAATAATTAACAATCTCGGGGGGGGCATTTTTTCCAAGCCTTTCAAGGTGATGGTTGCCAGCTGCTGAGAGCCAGACCTGGTTGATGGAGGACACGGTGCGGTGAGATGTCTCCATACGACTATGAAATGACACAGATCACGCTGCGAGGATTTTTTTTTTCTCAGCACGTACCGCTCAAAGGGGAACACATCTTCAGGGAGGACTGCCTGCAGAGCCTTGACGTGCAGAAATGTGCGCTGTGATATTATGCCCTGGGCCAGAGCTGGCATCTACCAGGCAGAGGTTTCTGTGTCAGGCTGGAGATGAGTAAAGGGAAGGGAAGGGGGCTGTCTAAATTTAAAGAGCTTTCAGAATGTTTCCAAATTAAGTGCATATCCTTCTTTCGAGAGAGGTGGTGAGAGAGAATCCCAGTGAGCAAAGCGACTGCAGAGCTGGGATTATAATGTGTAAAATACAGACCGGAGTAACTATATCTACATTGGCATCCCTGAGGGACAAATTAATGCACAGCCTTAATGAACGCACATATTATTTACCTGCCCCAGAGAGCAGAGGCACTGCAAGAGAGCATGACAGCACACATTTCCACTAAAGGCTAATGTCCTTCACTGACCCGTTGTATAGCCAGACTAGGGTCACTTCCTGTGACCTCGCTGTAACAGTCCAATCAGGAGGAGGGAGGCAGCCGTTTGACACTTCCTCTCATCTTGAAAATGATAAAGGCTACAGGATATTTTTCTTCATCTTCTGTTATCTGAGGACAAGCCAAAACACCTGTGTAGAAATGTATGAACAGGAAGGCGCTATCTGATCACACGTAGTTTTCGCCAAAAGTTTTGGCTGAAAACATGTTTTCCATCTTTCTGTTTCCCAATGCCTAATAACCCCTTCAGCGAGGTGAATGAAATGAAGATATTACGTCGCGGCAGTGCTTGCAGTTCCACCACACTTTTATTGTGCATCTGTGTCATTTACGAGAGCGGAATGTGGAAGATTACAAATTTGTGTCACAGTTATTCAAAGCAAAATCTGGGATGGTGACGCAGGTCTATTACAAACACCATCTGGAATATTCTATGCCAAGATAAGCAGCTATTCGTGCATGCCACTTAAGCTAAACTGACATGCAAAATGAAAGTCTAAAAAAAGAAAAATAAGACCCGATCTGTTACATAACTTTTACGTTGTGCCTGAAAAGTAGCTGCTGAGATCCTCAGTGAGCTGCAACTGAAGGCTGGTAGAGAGTTCCTCCACAGGATTTATGGATACAAATGCAACTGATGACCTTGGCATGGCAAAAAAAAAAATAATAATCCATGCATTCTCTAAACTGCTTGTCCAATGCAAGGTCATGGGAAGCCTGAAGCCCATCCCAGGAGGCACAGTGTGTGAGATAACCAGGCCAGGGTGTCAATCCACCACAGGGCACACATACACACACACAATGGACAATTTGGAGACACCAGTCAAACTAACTGGCAAGTCTTTGGATTGGGGGAGAAGAACCTGGAGAAAGCCCACCAAGCACAGGGAGAACATGCAAACTCCACACACAGAACCAAGGGGGGAATCTAAACCCCAGGCCTAGAGGTGCAAGGCAACAATGCTAACCACCATGCCACCATAATAATAATAATAATAAACTTTTAATTTTTAACTCCACAAACACACACACACACACATGCACACACATCATGGGCTAAATTTCAGCCAAGTCACTGACGCTGTGTGACCTCAGACTTTTTAACATTTTATCATTCTTCTACTTACTCATAGAAAATGATTATGTAGACCACATGTGTATAATTTTCCCCAACCAAGGTAAAAATATGAGTGCAGTGCTTTTCCTTGAACGTTTCCACCTTCGTCAACACAGTAGCAGGAGCGGGTGAAGCAGGACTCTGCATCGGCAGCTTCTCTGCCTCGCTTTTTATCCTTAGGGAACCAGACTGGTGGTAGTCATGCCTTATAAGACAAACTGCTGACCGTTCGCCATTCAAAAACGCGTGTCATCATGAAACCCGAAAGCATGAGCAGCCAAGCGTTAAGTATGCAAATCACGTTATTGGCACAGAGTACCAACTGTAACTACTCAAACCAAAATTCGTTTTCATGGCTTCCAGATTCGGAATGTCAGCATTTGTATGCATGAATATTTACAAAAGAAGAAAAATTGCCATGCTTATGCACAAGGCAGCTGCTGTAATCACCTTTAAATCTCTCCATGTCCAACAACAAAGACGTCGTATTAAACCACAGGGAAGGAGCAAGGATTGTTTAATAGACCTGTTTAGCCCTTTACAGTCCTGTTAAGCCCTTGTTGTTAAACATGCTGAGTGTCAAAATAATTATCACAATAAACATCAGGATGAAGCTTGACAGGCTGTAGTCTGAAGACCTCTTAGTAGCAGCTGGAGTTGTAGTGAAGGACAGAGAGGGCCTTAAAAGGTTATTTTCTAAGTCTTACAAAGATCTATGCTCAAAACAAAACAGGAGCGTATTTATAAGGAAACTAAAAGGACAACCGGTTAATCAATCATGCAATGCCTCTATGGTATGAAAATGTTAAAATTTGTCTTACTGGAAAACAAGGCCAGTTGGCTGTCAACTGGTCCCTGGTAAGTGATGCAAATAAACTAAGATAAACAAGGGTGTGGATTGGCAGGGCGGGGATAGGGGGTGGGGATAAGCAAAAATGCTCTCAGTTTGGTAGTGGAGATGATGGGTGGGGAGGAGATGTCGGTAGGGGGAGGCGCAGCTGGGTGTGGTGGAACTGAAAGGTAGGGGTAGAGCTGATGGGTGGGGGTGGGACTAATGGGTCAAGGTGGAGCTGGACATTGGGTGGTGAACACTTTGGGTGCGAGCCTACACCCGCCTCTCCTGTAGCCTCTTCACTCATCAGCCCTGAGTTTTACATACTTACATACCAGACTGCTAACGGCATTAACCATGGCTGACTGTATTACACAAGCAGGGTCTGACCATACATAATTTACTCTTCTGGTTAAATAAGTTTACAGTGCGTGATGAGCAGCACATGGCTGCTTTGATGACATGAGCTGACACTCAGACTACAGATGTAGTAATAAATTCATGTGGTTATTAGCAGATGTGCTCTGTCCATGGATGTATATTTTTGGCTTTTAAAGTATATCTTGTGCTAACCACAGAGGCTTAAAAAAGCCCAGAACCCAACTGCACTGGCGTAGGTCTTCTCTGGAGGCAGATCACATCAACCATTCAGTTTACATGATAGCTCAAGAGGGGATGTTGTAAACTGCATTTTTATGATTATCAGACCCGACACAGTCAGCCGTGTACTTTGTGTAGAACTGTGTCTGGTCAGCACCACTATCTGTGTTATGTTTACAATCTTATTGTTTATACTAGTATCATTGGTTGCACTATAGAGTCTGGCAATAGCTAATTACATTATAACTACTTGCTGTCTTTTTTGCACCTGTATATTCTGTTAGCAGTTTCTGTCCTTTTGTGTTCTTCTTATGTAGCATTTGGTGTCCTGGGGGACGTTGTTTCGTTTCACTGTGTACTGTACCAACTGCATACAGCTGAAATTACAATAAAATCACATCCTATCCTATCGAATCCTATCCTCGGGGAGTGGGGGCAGGGATGGGGTCATTTGTCACTGATAAAGAGCACAGCCAAACATTCCTCTGCTGGAGGTCCTGTTAATAACTGGTGTAGGTCACTATTTAAGATTGTTTAGATCAGTACATCTCAGAGTGTGGTCTGTGGACCACCGGAGCTCTGCAAAGTTATGGTAGGTGGTGTACAGGCTCACATAGTAATCTTTCCTAAAGTCTAACTTGTTTAGGTTAGAGGGATGAACATTGCTCATTAAAAATAGCATCTTGAAATTGAGATTTACATCAGCTACCTTTGTCAATGTTGGTGCCATACATAAGAACAACTTTATGCAAACAATCGGCATGCATGTGTGAATGTTCCAGAAGTGCGCTAAAACACTACCTTGTGCTGAATCAAAAGACCTTGTGGATTTCAGTATACTTGGTAGTTTATTTAAGATGTGGGTAGATGATTTTGATATTAAGACACTGGCACCGAAGGACGGTTGACATGTAATTTTTTCAGAATTATTTAAATATGGTTGAATTTACATAATTTATAACGTTCCCTCAGCAGTTACAAATATATTGCAGCCTATGATGTAGTTTAGGCCTTTACAATCCTGAAGGAAATTTAAACTCTAATAACATTTACTGTCTAATCAGCCCAGAGAAGTAGATTTAATTATATTAATTGGTTTAAAGGATTAGATTAATTAGATTTGAATTTTTGCAGGCAGGTTTAGTACCCATAGGGCACATTAAAACAACCACACCTATTTACCAAGAAGCTAAAACAGCATTTAGTTCACTGTGAATCACTTCAATATTGTCACTGCAAAAGCAGGCAAGATAGATATTGTACCTTGTTTTATACCTCACAGACAAACATATGGGGACAAATCAGGTAGAAGAACTGCGAGTTTCCTTCCAGAGATCCCAATGGACTTACCCTGAAGATCTGACACAGTGTACTCCAGTCAACTGGAGGACCTTCCAGTGAAATAAGCACAAGCTATTTTTAGCTTTTCCCCCCCTGTTTTTAGCTCCAATTTGTCTCCAATTGTCTCTCGTACACTTTGGTTTTCTAACAGCTCAGCAGGGACGGACGTGGCACTTCTGTCTACTGAAGCAATCTACAGCCCCAGCCACAAATTAATGAACTACCCTTACAGGAAGAATAAAGCTGTGATACTGAATTACAGACTTTTTCCAAATGCATTTTACATTGACAGATTACTTACTTTAAATACCTCTGGCCGACAAGGTGATATTTAATAAGATTTTATAATTGCATCCTAACTTGATAATTTGGTGGAATGAGTGTACCAGACAGGTTTGGGCAGTGGCTGCTTAATTGTTTTATGTTTAGAATTTATTTAGCATTTCCAGTTTATGGAAGGCCTGTCTCATCATGTAAACTAAACAAAGAAGCCCTTGGATGCCATCCATCATGTTGTAACTTTGATAAATATTGCAGTCTACAGATACCATTTCTACTTTCTGGGTGCCTCCCTCTGTAAGCCACTACACAAACAATGAACTACAGAATGATCAATGTTTTTTGGATCTAAAGCTTTTTTTCCCCTTTCTTCTTTGTGTACACTCACATCTTCAATGAGGAAACATTAAATCAACACATTCCACTTGAACTTCCTTAGTTGGTTGCAGGGAGATATTCTTGACTGAATCCAGAATGAAAAACTTTTTTTTTTCCTCATTCTTCCATTTTCATAATCAGAAGGTGGCTATCACGTACAAGGTTTTTTCCTGTGTCACAAACTCTGAGATTTATTGATTTCAGTAAGAAATATATATTTAAATGGGTTATCAGAGTGAAATATGCATGACAAAAAAAAATCCATTCCTTTTACCACTGTGTTTCCTTGAATGTTTTATTGAAAGGCGCTGATGTAATTTTTGTCCATTAAACTAATAATGAACTCAGTCATAGTGCCATTAATATCCAGGTTCCAGGACAAAATGGTCTGAAAAAGACATCATTGGGTTGGTCCTGCATGTGCTACAGAGGTGTGTGTGTCTTCAGAAGGTAGGGTGTGTGAGTGTTTTGAAAATATAGCTGTACCTATCACTTTCTGTAGTGGTATGGTGCAGGTGTGGCATGCCTGTTAGGATTCTGTTTTTTTTTTTACATGCTTATTAAAAGAAGAGCATCTTTGATTTTGTCCCCAAGACAACATTTGCATCTACTGTTCATTAACGTTAACTCTCTTCACATAATGGAGTAGATAGTTAAATGGTATTCTGATGACGCCCTGTTGCTCTTTATGACTCTTCCTCGTTTAGATAACAATGAAATCAAAGGTTGTCATTAACTCCGAGTTGCAAGTTAATCATCAAAGTGCTGCAGTTAATAATGTGCCAAATGTATCTTAAACAATACCCCATACAAAGAAATGTCTTAACGGACATTTGCATGTAATACGGGAAAAAATTAAAGCAATAACACATTTTAATAAGCACGTCCGACATTTACAACAACCAGCGCAATTAGCCTCTTACATGGCAGAGGCTAAATGAAGTCTGCTCTGTTTATAAGTTTAGTAGCAACTAAAAATCTGAAACCAATATGTTTGGTGCACTGCTGTTATGTCAGGTGTCTGCAAACATGAATTTGACACATTTGTATTGCCTACTGGACAATTTCATCCTGCAGAGGTGTTCACACATGCATTTTAATTTAAGATTTCAGCAGCAAACCCTCTTATCTGTTTTACTGAAGGCATCAATCTGGCTTTAAATTGGGTGACCTAATAGGATTACCAGAAGCCAAAGCATTTCCTGTAATTTTATAACACTTTGACCACTCGGCGGAGGTTCAAAGACGACAACAAAGTCACCCGCTCCGTCTTCAGATCGGGGCACCAATGCTTTCACTCAATTCCCAGGCACGGATCAGACACCAGCCTATTAGATTACTTCCCAGAGGGGTGCCCTTTTCATTGTTCCTGATATCACATATTATATAGCAGTTTATAGGAGTGTAAAAGCTCAGCTGTGAATGACAAATGCCTTACATTTGAAAAATTGTTAATGCAGTCTTGTAATGGCTTATCAGAATGTATCTACCATCTATATTGTTCTTTTTAAATAGCTTAGCGTTGACTGTAAAAAATTATTAATAGGGTAGCCATAACTATTCTTGGGAAATGGACTTTTCTAATCAGACAATTAATTATAAAGAAATTTGAGGTGGTACTTGAGGTGGGCAATCAGATTTTAGGGGTGGGGGCAGTGTCACCCTGGCCACTCTGACTTCACCACTGGCCTTTAGAGAAAAGAATGGTACTGTTTCGTGGTCAGTTTGAATATGAGAAGCCATAGATTTTGCTGACTTGATGTGGAACAATACTGAATGGTTTTCCCTGAACACCTGGATTTGCCAGCAACCCCTTCCAGTTTACATGCAGATTGTGAACAGGAGCCCCTGTTGTTCAGCCAGACAGCCTCTGGACGACCTTTGCTGGACCAGCGCCTACCTTTGGTGTGGCTCAGATGTTATGCCGGAGATACCAAAAATTCCAGAAGGGCTGAGGTTTCTTTTGAGATCTAGAACACAGCAGGAAACCACTGAAGGACAGAGACCTGCCCTGCACTACTTCAGCCATAGGCGAAGCCAGCTTAATCCCTTTGTAGTTATCAAGATAACCCATCAATTTTATGGTCTGGAAGAGACATACAGCTATTCAGAGAAGCACGACAGCACTACAACACCAGGGAAACATCCAGACAAGCAGGTGTGTTGTGGGACAACAGAACCCTTCTGTTCTTTCTTCATTTATTTGTCCAAGCAGGACTTGCTAGAACACTGCAGCTAACATTCAGACAGGACACACACACATACTCAGTATGGGCTTATACCCAACTGTTCCTACCAGGACAGAACAACTAAAGGGTTAGGCTACCACTTCCCAGGAAAGAGCCACCAGGCAGAACGTGTGTCAAGGGAACTAGCAAGCCCACGAAATCCCACCTCTTAGGCTGCTTCATAAATTTCCCAGCATGCTCCACTGCCTGTTTCTAATGGATTCTAACAAAATTGGCATTGGGACTGGGATACTGGTGGTTAATATATGCATCTTACCTGCTAGATAAGCAGTATGCATGTGGAAACCCTTGCAGTCAGACCACGTTTAGTACTCAAGAATGCTTAAGACTGGTGCCTCGATAAGCATGTCAGTGACCTCTCGCTAGTGAAGCATAACTAACTGCCTGCCTGTTGCACTAAGCGTATCCCATACGTGCCGACAACAAGCCATAGTGGCATGGAGTGCGTTGGGTCAGGGCCCAGCTTGTGTTTCATAAAGCTGTTTTCATGCTCTGGATACATGAGATTTTTGTGTGCATGATGAGATTATTGGGCAGAAACATCAATACATTACAAGTTGCTGTGGAATAAAATATAAGCAGAAGCACCAGCTATATGAGGAAGATAACAGACATTTTGCTGACATTTAGAATTAGCATCTCATGGTTACGGCGGGGTTAAGCGAGGTTTGAGAAACAGCATCTCTTTTCAGAGTCCGTTGTATGGCGTCCAGCCTTTTTGTTGTCTCAGCCTTCAAAGGTATGCATGGTCACAAAACCACAAAAGGGGTGGGGGTGTGACAGGATGGGGGTGTCAGCCAATGACAAAATGACATCCTGAGCAAATGTTTGGAATGCATCCAACAAAGGCAGCGTGGTTTCAGTGTCTCGCCTCCCCCCATTTTAGGAGTGCACTGATCCCCATCAATCAAATGCCAGCATCTTTGGAACCCATCTTGCAGAGACAGAGGTTCAGCCTAAAAACTCACAGAGCTGCACTTACATTGTCTTTACACGGTTTCTTTTTTTTCCCCAACTTGTACAGCATTATTCAGATGTTTGAATACACCTGCTTGAAGCAACCTCAAGATCAGGTTTCCTCCATAATGCATACTTCATGATTTTATATGAATTATACATGTATATTACAAAAGAGTGATAATATGTAGGCAACAAATTATTGACAGTTTAAAGCACAGAAAATCATGAAAAACCAGGTTTCAAGCAATTAAATTTTCAAACAGTGTACTAAGATTGTTATATCTCCTATCAATTTAAGAGTTTTATTTGTAATTTAACCATCCTTTGCATTTTATATCTGTTTGTGCTCCAGTTCTTCAATCTGTTGCTAGATGTTGCGAGCCTTTGGGGTTGAAGTGACACTAACTATTAGTGAATTTAATTTATTTGGATGTGCACATGACTTTATGTCCAACTGTTAGTTAATACCTGTTCTTATGCAGGAAGGATAAATGAGTCACCTCCCCTCCACCTACACGCTTTGGAAATCCGCTAAGTGTAAACTCTGTTAGCAAGAGGAACACATCAAATCATTAGCATTTGCCTAGAGAACACATTTCAAGCCTGAGTTTGCCTTCTCATTATTTTCCTCATTGCAGGGGCGTGATACACCCTATCTTGGGAACACATGCACACAAACACACTCAAGCGCATAAGCCCTGCAGGTGTGTTAAGATACAAATGGGCAGTTTATTTACGTTGGTTGTGTGTGTTTAATTTACAGGTGTATTTTACCCACTTTAAAAGAAAGACAGGCGATAGCAAAAATACAGTATGAAATTAACTTACTGAAGTAGAAAGCAAGCTTACATTATCTGTTTTCTGGGGGCCACTTGCTACATTCTGCAATGGTTCTGCCTTGTTTTGGAATAAATAAACATACTTGTTATTGCAACCAAATTATAAAATACAAGTTAAACTGTCAAACCTGCTTTCAGTTTGAGCCGCAAAGCTCTCTAAATGTCCTCACAAACCACGACCACACCCTCATAACAATTAACTAATCACTCATTCTTAAGATCTCGGTCCTCAGAGGATTAGAGTCACCTGTTTTCACTATTCACCCAGCAACACTGCGCTTTATATTTCATCAGTATTCACCCAAACTTTTGAGGTTTTGTCTTTTTTTTTTTTTTTTTTTTTTTTTTTGCAATTCTGATTAGTGATGATCTTCTATTTACTAATCTGATGACTCTGTTATATCATTGAACTGATTCTGAAACATCTTCTCCCCTATGATTTTGGATTGTAAACTCTGGCTGTGTTTGTTTCTTTGGAATTTGATCCCATTGTCTGTTTCCCTGACCACGATTCCTGGATTCTGAACTTTAATTAATTGTGTTAATTGTGTTATTAGACCTTGTGTTTTTGTATATGGACCCTCTCTATCCCTCCTTGGTATCCTTACACAATCTAAAGTCACCAAGCTGAAAAAATCAGTTCAAAAACCACTGCATACAACTGTCAGAGAAAAAACACATTCTAATGAAAATTTACCTGGACGGTTCTTTTTTTTCTACGAAGCTGACAAAAGGAGAAAAATGTAAAATACACACAACACAACCTACTGATATATGTATCCATTCAGTCACTGTTAAACACAAAAGGTTACAGGATATTCTTCATCCAGTAAAGAAGAAGGTTGTTTATTTTGTTATCTTGTAACAGTATTAATTAATAGCATAATTTATACCGCTTTTGTAAATTGTACCATTACCTCCAACACTTTATTTCAGTGGTAAACCCTAATAGTTTCCACACTGAAACTGAATCCCTTTTTAGAGACATTGCTTCCAGAGTGGGCAGCAAGTATACTTACTGTACCTTCTCCATAGTATTCCTTCACTAGGATTTCACTGTGAGTGTATTAAGAAGTGTGCTTTGGAGTATGAAATATTAAATGGGTTTTTTTTTACTTGCATGGAAAGCAGGTGGTTGTTAGGTCCGTAGAAGTCTCCATGTTAGTCAGAACCATATCCACCATGTCACTGTACACTGGTGTGATTGACAGGCCACACGCTGAATATAAACAGCATCACTGCAAGTTTAGCCCCAGGTGCTCAGACGGCACCTGACACTTGATCGTGCTAACGAGATTAACTGGTGGGAATGCTGGTCCAGCAGGCCATGTGACTGCTCCCTCAGTTGTCCCTTGAGGGTCTACACAGAGGCCCACCTCAGGTGCGCCAGTCAGAGACGTCCTGCTTCCTCACAGCCGCTCCTGGCCATCTGAGGCTCCTGATAAATCAGGGCTCCGGAATTTGTGACAGGACCTGATAAACGATTACTTTTGCTGAGTCTGGCAGAATGGCATCTCTCCACCTGCAGCAGTAACAGCATGCAGGAGTGAATAACATTTTGGCCAGATGTCCACAGTTAAAAAACAGGTCCTAATGGGAATGTCCATGTGTGGCAGCAGGTGTTGAAAAACAAAATATTTATGTCTCTTTGCCCTTTGCATTTAGAATTTTGGCAAGTTTTCTGGCAGCAATGTCAAGCATGACTTACTCATAAAACCAATGTGGTGAAACCAGGATTATTTTCATTCATTCGTGTGTTTTTTTATATGTTAATATCAGTGGTCTTTTAAAGGTCAAGAGAGGTACTAGTAGAAATGTCAAAAATATAAGGGAGAAATTTGAGATATCTAATTTTCAAAACAGTTTATGAATTGCCAGTTAAGTCAGTTGCATCAGGGAAAAATAAAGATGTAACTTTGATTTTTGCTTTGTTTTTTTGCCCTTGAAGGGAAGGGGGGGCCTTGACGGATTATTATCCACAATTTGTAGGTGAAAGCAGACAGTAAAATGTTCAGATGATCAATCTTGCTTTCCCTCAAATGGATAGCCTTAAAAAGACCTCAGATAAGTGTGTTGACTAGTGCGATTTGTAAAGGGTCCATTTAAGCTGTCCATTGAATAGACCAAATGAATATTTACACAGCCAAGATGGAACATAATTGGCAGGAATTTAAACATGTCAGATGCCTGATGCCTGACATGTAATTATTCCTCTGTTGCTCCCTGATGTGTTGTGGATTCAATGGTGTCAATCATCCAGCCCTCCCAGCCCCCCTTCCCCCCGCCTGCATAATGTCTTTTTTCCCGTGGGCCTAATCCCAATAATATTGCTCAGCAAGCTACGAGTGTTTGTTTTTTTTTGCGCTGGTGTCTGGGACTGCTGTTTGTCCTCCAAATAAATCTAAATACATTAAAGGCCTTTGACAGCGGCAGGCCAAGGCAGTGGTGGTTGTGGTGTGTGTGTGTGTGTGTGTGTGTTTGTGTGTTATGTTTGGGGAAACTGGGAGGGAGTTCTGTGAAAACAGATGACAATGCTACA
>JABJVR010029088.1:23274-35451 GCA_025773905.1 Chitala chitala
GTGTGTGTGTGTGTGTTTGTGTGTTATGTTTGGGGAAACTGGGAGGGAGTTCTGTGAAAACAGATGACAATGCTACACTGATAAATCTACATTCTCTGCAACTGGACCATTACTGCAAAACGGTCCCCATCTTTCACTCTCGACACAGCAGTGGGGAAAACGTGCACTTGCAGTGAGGTGTCTGCATGAGAGCGGCAGGAGCTCACGCATGTGGAGATGTGGGAGCCCAGGACCTGGCCTGCATCATCTTTTCTGCGTCATCTTTGAGCTCTGTTTGGAAAAGACAACACAGTTATTGAGCCCTTCCTTTTACGCCTCACCGGCCTCTGTATTTAATTTGCTGCCACAGTTCCATGCATGTAAAGCAAACAGCTGGAAAGGAGGTGCCCTGATTTGTTGAAAAAAAAGCACAAGCTTGGACCTCCTTTCAGCTCCTTGCTGGAGCTTGAGAGGGGACCCTCTGTCTCCCCGTATGATGCCAGCCACTGAAAAGCAAACATGTGTGTGTTAAGCACACCTATAGCAGGGCCAGCTTATCTTTGGGCTAGCAAGGAGCTAAGTGCCAGGCTGAAGGTGGGTGGGGGGTTGAAAGCAGGTGCAGGGATACTTTGCTGCTTGAAGAGGGCAGGGAGTGGTGGGGGGGGGGGGATGATGGATGCCAAGTCAGGAACCAGATGGCAGGGAACAGAGCAGGTCCCACAGTAATGCTGCCGGCCAGCTCCAGGGCACAGCATATGGTGGCACATGATGGGAGGCATACTCACCCAGCATCAAGGAAGGCCAGGGGTGAATATTTACGCTGGCACAGCCTCGGCCTGCCTGGCATTGGAGAAGGTGCTACCCACAGCATTCAGTCCTCAAGCCGCTTCTAAATAAAACCCGCTGCTGGGACTGAGGTGCGGCTCTGCTCTCTCTCTCTCTCTCTCTCTCTCTCTCTCTCTCTATGCCACTGAGTTGTGTCTGCTGGTGGCTTGAAATCAGCATAACTCCATATGGATGTGATGAAAATCTGTGTCTCCAAGGCACAGTAAAGGAAATTCAACAAAAAAATTGAGCTCTGTCTACATTACACACTGTGCATTACTTCAGCATGTGACACTATCCATTCCAGTTCAATTTTTCATAAATGCATTACTAATGAACATTTTAAAGCAGAAAAAGAGGTGCACTCTTTTTCACTTCCACCTGCACACAAAGTAGACTCTGAAGCTTTATAAGACAATCACTTCACAAGATAACAGGGTGCTCCACACAAAGGCGTCATGGAAACCTGTCTGGGCAGTGATGACTGACAGCTCTACCTTCAAAACGTCCCCAGCATCTGTACTGTTCTACCATTTCTGACATTATCCCATTATACAGCATGTGCTTGTCAGGCTGTAATGGTAGACTACAGCACAGAGCCTAGGAAGCCAGCATGAATATGTTCAGGTGTGTCTGTTGTTCATAAATACTCTTCACTGCACAGAATTCATACTCGTCCTTCTGCCATGTATTCGTATCAGATTACTTGTCACAGTGTGATCCTGAGACACATCATTGCAAGAAGCTTCAGCGAATAGACCATGGAAGTGAACTGGCATCCCACTGGGCACCACATTACTTTTTTCATTCCAAAGTATAATAAAATCCTATTCTAAAGACACTTCAATAAAGCGTGTTGTGTTTTCATTGGTCCCGCCTATGCGTATCCATGGAAATAGATGCCTTCCCTGAAGGCAAAAGAGAAATCGTGTCTGCGCACTTAGATTCAATTTCTGGAAGGCCTGTTCAGTCAAACGTAATTTCATTACGCTAGCCCCGGCAATGACGGACTGTGCTCAAAGCGGCAAACGAGTTTAATGTGTCGGGAGAAGATGAGTCTGCACATCCGATGTGGCCAGATGTCAATTTCCTTGACTCGCCTTGCCTCCTGACAATGTGTTCTTTAGAGCAGGTCTCCCAGCGACCTTCAACACAATGGCATAAAACAATAGAAGGGATCCAGTTGGCGTGGCGAGCAGTTCAATAGATACCAGAACATTTTCATAACAAATGCCATTAGAGTGTTCACAGCAGTGGTGTGGTTTGGCAAAATTTCGGTAAAAAATCGGTAAGATGGTAAACCTAAGATTGCAGACAACGCTGTAAAGATGTAGACACCAAACGTTCAATAAACACGTTAAAGCGCTTTGAGGCATGCTGTTGCGAAAGGCGCTATATAAAAATAAATTGAATTGAATTGAATTGAACTTCGGAAACTAAAATAAAAAGCAACTTAATAAAACACTCACCTAATGTCGAAAGGCATACACATAGGGATCATTCACAAACCAAATGCTGCTCATTTACCGCAGATGTTTTCCAGGTGTGCACGCTGGCATCTGATCTACTTGTGCATACCTTTGGAAAGAGGTGAAAGAAAAGCAACCGAAATCCACCCCTCACCTCGCAAAAAGGCATACTTCTGCAAATTACCCAAAACCAACCTAAATAGCCTGGGCGGGGTGCAATTAAAGCCCGTGAAACAGGGATTACTCAAAACTGGGTCGTAAATCATGGGCCAGGAGCTCGTCTCTTTAACGTGTCACGTTCCTGCGTGTGTGTGTGGAGATCGGGAAGATGGGGGGGGGGTCTGACAGCCTGTCCTCAGACTGCTGGCGCTTCTTTCCTTTTAATGACACTGCTGAGCCCAGTAAATGTTTTCACACATCTTCTACCATGTGCTGTTGAAATTATAACCTCGGGTCACAGCCTTCCTACTGCTTATTTATCTGCTTTCAAGGGCAGGTTCACACTCAGCCATACACACTGTCCTATGGGCTTTCAGGCTCACACTGGGCCATACACACTGTCCTATGGGCTTTCAGGGTCACACTCAGCCATACACACTGTCCTATGGGCTTTCAGGCTCACGCTCAGCCATACACACTGCTGTCCTATGAGCTTTCAGGCTCACACTGGGCTGTACACACTGTCCTATGGGCTTTCAGGCTCACATTGGGCCATATACACTGTCCTATGGGCTTTCAGGCTCACACTGGGCCATACACACTGTCCTATGGGCTTTCAGACGCTGCCGCTGCAACCCGCTTTCTTACTACACTTTAATGGTGTTTCATTTCAGTATTTTTATTTATTTGACAATCTTGTATAAAAAATTTTGTGTATCTGAGTGCCTAAATTTTTCTGAATATTTCTAACCATATCTAAAGCTACAATAACTGACAAATTACCCAAAACCAACCTAAACAGCCTGGGAGGGGGGCAGTTAAGAAATTGAACAATAGATAATAGAATCTAATCAGTTTCTTTCTTTTCCTCACACTGACCTTTTGCACACTGACTTGTTTTTAGTATTGTTTTGTATTGTCTAGTCTTGGTCATTAAGCTTGTGTATGTGTATATGTCTTTGTGTTATTTGTTGTGGACTAGTAGACTGGTAAACAGAATTGCCAATCTGGGATAAATAAAGTCATCTGAATCTGAATCTGAAAACTATCAATCAGATGCTATTACTAATATTGACTGAGTTAGAGCAACACTGGGTCTATATCTGTGAATTGCTGCAAAGCATCAGAATGCATAGGCTTATCCATATGTTATTTTTCATGAATGGGAAATTCAATTTAATTCGATTCATTTTTATATAGCGCCTTTTACAACAATGTGGCTCAAAGCACTTTACAGAAGAAATTGCAGATGTTACAGAATAACAGCAATAGGAATGAATACAAATAACAGTACAAAAATTGTTATTAGGCTTGACTTTGGAGGACATGTGATTCTTTCAAAGTCAATATTACATTGGAAGCAGGCAACTGGAATTTGATGATTCCACTTTGATTCAAACTGAAATTGAATTCTCTGGGATGTATTAGTTTTGAAGGAAGGCAGTTGTCCTTCGTCTTCCTCCTTCTCCATCCTACAGGTAAAAGCAGGTAGAAGAACATGCGGCAGGAAGTTCACTGCATGCCTAACCTCATCCACAGGGGCAGAGGAGGTGAAGGAGGTTGGTGACATCTGACAATTCATAAACTACCAAGAAGTCAGAAACAAGATGATGGTGGACATGATGAAAGCCCACTCCTCTGTCCACACTTCCTCCACCTTTCAAACTTAATCAGAGGCAATTCGCAGAAAGAATGGTGACAAAGAAGCCCATGGCTCAGTCCAGGGATCCCTGCCACAAGTGACAGATACCAGCTGCAAACTCTAGAGAACACAGAAGATCAGAAAACAGAAAGTGCTATGCTGTAAAGCTTCCTTTAACATGTCTATACACTTTGTAAATGAACAGGCTGTTTAAAAGCACAGTAATGCTCACTGTAATTACTCCAGTCTTACAGTAATAATGTCTAATGAAGATGGGAAATATGGTAGAAGGCTGTCCTCTTGAAATTACCATGTACACGTCCATGTCTTTTCCTGAGGGGACACTTTGTGACAAACTAATTAGCAGTCGGCTCCCGTGTTCATGGTCGTCGAGAAGCAAGTGATTGGCGAGCCGTCACACGCGTCTCATCGACAACCGGGGGGCCCATGGCGATGGAGGCAAGACAGCAGAAAGCCTGATGCACGGGGGGGGGACAGCAGAGGCAGGTTCTCACCACTCTTCTTCTCTGAGCTGTTTAAAGTCCTCACCCGTGCGTGTGTTACGGGGTGGCCGCCAGGGTAATTAAGGTGTCACCTTTAACAGTGCGTAGGTTGCCCAGAGGTGGAAAGAAAGAACTGGGTAGTGGGGGGCTGTGCCCATTGCTGTCTCTCTCAGTGGCAAGAGGGGGGCTGTGCCCACTGCTGTCTCTTGGTGACAGGAGGCGGTCCCAAGATATGAAAAGAGGTGTCACTTATTTTTCATGCCTTCAGGAACCACTATCTTTGTGAGAAACAATAGGGCAAGAGATTCATAAAATGATAAGCTCTAATGATCTGACCTAATTATTTTTGAATGACATTAACTGAAAGGTCATTGTGAGCACACTAAAATACACCCACTCCTCATTCAGTGACTGAGTTCCGTTCCAACAACCAGGTCGTTAAGCGGAATGGTTGCTAAGTGAAAATCGTGGTAGCATAGTTCACGTCATTGGCATAGCCCCTATTTCACTATGATGCTCCCAGCAGAGGGGACAGATTGTTTCAGCGTTAAAAAGAAAATGTCATCACAGTTCATTTCAACAGGTTATCAATCATAAATCCTAAAACCATAAAACCTTAGCTGCAACTTCATGTTGTTCTTCTCTGTTTAATGCACATTTTCAAAGAGGC
The DNA here is from genome assembly GCA_025773905.1 of Chitala chitala. NCBI lineage: Eukaryota > Metazoa > Chordata > Actinopteri > Osteoglossiformes > Notopteridae > Chitala > Chitala chitala. Next base: position 28,522 of record JABJVR010029088.1, read on the forward strand.
ATGGCCTAACTGACTGAATCAATCAAAGGTAAATACATACCTGCTCTTTTGCAAGTATTCATGAAATTATGTGGAAGCAAATTTACACATGAGCACTCCAAAACCCATTAGTGCCTGTTTAGCTGTGTAATGCAAACAATACAGGAAATTTGGCCTTTGTTGAAATAATAACCCTGTTGTTGTTATTATGTTTGTTGAGGAGGGGGGAGTATTACAGGGATTGGGTGGTGGCTGTGTATTTATTTGCCTGTACTTTTCTTGTCCCTTGAGAAATCAAACCAATTTGTCTGCTTAATTACCTTCAGGAATGCATTCCTGGTCAGCAACTGAGACTAATTCATGCATCCTCTATGGCAGAGTCATCAGAAGCCCAGCTGTAGAGGCTATTGATTCGTTAATCCCCTAAAGCCCGGCTGCCACCCCCAATAACAGCACCTGCGCCACACGTCCGTCTGCACCACGTATCCATGCCATACGTGGAATCTGATCCATTTGAAAGGTTGCCATGGTGTCCTACACTTGTGATGTTGGACAGCTTATTTCTGCTGTTCTTCTGTTGTATCGGAGGAAGAGAAAGCTTTGTGCCTTCCGGCGTACCGTCCTGGGAGCGGCCGGATTCGGCTTGGAATAATTTGCATTTGTAATGAGAGTACAGTTGTTCACTACGCTATTGATTTGACTGGCAGGACAGACTTGATGGGGCAAATGTGTTTAACTGTTCAAACTGTTACCACAGCAGGAGGCCACAGTCTATGAGAAGAGGGATTTATTAAAGGGTAAATCTTGCCGAGTTGCTCAGCTCACCCCTTGTATTCTGAGGTTTCTGAGCTCGGCTCTGTTTTCCGACTGTGAGAGAGGTCTGCTGAATGCTAGAGTGGATCAGATATGACCCTTGTGCAGTTTACGCCAGGGCCAATTTTGTCAGGAAATACCTATGTGGTTCATTGGCAAGTGACAGCTTCCAGAAGACATTGTCGTTCTTGGGTCAGGCTCTGTCCGCACATCCTGGACACATCATGGTCCATGAAACGCAAACTCATTTGCAGAGAGGGACAGCTGTTCATGACCGAAAAATAAAACATCTGGAGAAATTTTCATTGAGCAAAGGGCAAAAAGGCAGTGAAAGTAGGCCTCAGCAGGGAACTTGAAATATACTGCAAATAAATGGCTGATTATGTTGCTTGGAAAAAATAAAAACATCTGCCAACTTCAAGTTTTGAGCATCAAGTCAAGGTTGTAAACCTGCCAATCCTGGTATGCTGTCAGGTAAAAGGGATTTAACCTGTTTTAAGGTTCAATAAGAAACACACTTTTACACTGTCATACCATTGTACTTTACTATTTTTCCATAGCAAAGTTTTTGTTTTAACCCACTCCTTGTTTAGTAACCGAGCTCCAATTCAACAACCATGTTTTTAAGTGAAATGGTCACAATGTGAAAATCAAGGTAGCCTAGGCACGACGAACTGGGCTTGTGTCTTCGCTTAAGCCTTCCGTACTCAGTTTGTTTTGTGATTTTTCCTTTATGAAAAGGACATTTTTAACATGTTGTCCTCTTCTCTCTAACGCTAGTAAATTTATTCGTAAATGAGCACGTTTGTTGGAAAATAAACTTTTTTACTGTCGTATTTGTAAACAGTCACTAACTAAGGTATTCACTAAATGAGGAGCGAGTGATTGATAAATAAAAATTACATAATGAAAGTACGTGTTAAAGATGTTTCTCAAAAATCTTACTAAATGCAAAACAACAGGAGTGTCAAGCCATGACATGTCTTAGAGGCATCCCTGGTGATGTCAGAGCAGTTGAAGGTGTCAGCTCCTACAGAATATTTTGCCATTGGGTCATTAGGTGACAGCTCCTACAACACCTGCTCAGAATATTTTGTCATTGGTTCATGACATGTCAGCTCCTACAGCACCTTCTCAGAATATTTTGCCATTGGTTCATGACATACACTGGGTTACTAAACTGGGATCCCACCATTTGTTCATCACATTTACACCTGTTAATGTCTTGGCCACCTACTAAACACAAACCACAATAACCCTTAATTTCCACTAAACCGTATTTCTTTTTCAACTCAAAATACCCAAGAATACAGTTTGGTCCATAGACACATCTACACTTGTACCTATAAAATGAATATACCTTTTTCTCGTAATTAGAACAATGACTTAAAAAAATGGATGTTCTGTAATTGAATGATGGCAAACTTACATTCTAATATTTTATTTGCAGTTTTACTGAAGCTGAATTTGCAGCTGAGGGAATCTCATTTATGTTTCACGTTTGCACAGGTGGAGAAGCACAGCAGCCCCTACTGGAGCTGAACATTTTACCTTTATTGGGAAGGCTTGCTAGAGGAGAAAGTTCCAGAGCAGGATGTTTCCACTGGTTCTTTGTGCGAAAGGTTGAAAGGAAGAAGTGCGTGGAAAGGCTGATCTCAGACAGTCTCACCTCCCGTCAGGTTCAAATGTCAGTAGTCATGACACAGATGGTAGAACAGCACAGGTGCTGTCACTGCATTCATCAACAATGGCTTCGCTGTGCAAATGCAACCATAAGCCAGAAAGCAAACAAGAACAGTACAAGATCCATTCACAGAGCCAATATCCTGCATTTTTTTTGAAACCTAGTGATATCCTGTTTGCATAAGGGTGTGCCAATTTTCCACACCTGCATTCTGCACCGACATTTTAGCCAGAAAGTTGCTCAAATTACACGAGGCAAGCCTTAAAATTATAAACAAAGCACACATTGTGTACATTATGAAGAACGGACCTAAAAATGCTAACGTTTAATACTTTGTGGCAGACTTAACCATGGGCCCTGGAAAGTGAAATGTCTAAGAAATGTCCAGAGTGCTTATCCAGGTGAAGGATGCAGTGCCAAAAGGAACATAAAATACATACAAAATCAAAAACCTGTAATTTAAATCCCACAAACAGTACATCCCTACTCCACAATCTTACAGGTAATAACAAATCCCCTCACAGTTTGAGCAGTGAAGAGTCTGCTTTGAGCACGTCACTCAGTCATTGTCATGCATGCTTTTCCTGTTGCACACTTCAGCAACCAAATAAACTTTCAGACAGAGCAAAGGTTACATGTTGCCTGGAGTGAGAACAGAAAGGTCCACCAACCGATTTGACTATGAAAAGCCACGTATGTGCTGTGGACTGTAAGCGTAGGCCATTCTGATTTTTACCTTCAGAGGCTACACCTGGCGCATTCTGAGTTTAACGAGCGGTATTCACCTGCACCGTGAGGGCCGCGTTCACATGCAGACACAAAGGAACAATGAAACCTATTATCTGATTCTTCCTCCAGAATTATCTATGTAAAACGATATATCCAAATGAACTGGGAATGGCTTGCTTGAGATAAGTGCTGCCACAATGAAATTCATGGCCTTTTTTAAAAGAAAAAATATAAAAGAATGAAAAGACAGACTAATAACAGCCTCTACTGCAATCCAGGACCGGGGTTCTGTTTGATTACGGAGATCAGGATGAGCTGCCCCTGGGAGGGTGTACATGGGTAAAGCTAAAGGATAACGCTAGTTAAAGAGGATGCTGTTTCCATGGCAAACTCACGTCAGCAATGAGTCTCTCAAAGGTTCCCACTTCCACAGCATGTGTGGGCCACCCCAGGTCCTCAATTACCCGCAGTCGGCCACAAAACCATATCAACAAATCCATCTATCCACTGGGATACATCAGTGGATGGAACCTGCTGCAAGTGGGACATGAAAGTGCATCGCGGCGTGAGTCACTGGTGCAAACACGGCTATAAACGTACCGATACATGTGGAGTCAGGCCGTAGGCAAAACGGAAAATGTGCCCTTTACAAATGTTGAAATATTGTTTTTAACAAGGTAACACTAGACCCTCCAATAACCACACAAACCATATATAGTGAAATCACTTCTAAAAATAACGCCAAGAGGAGACGTCAGTCCTATTTCATTCATTTTACTTGACAGAAATGTCCGATTTCATTGCATCCAAATGTTCACACTACTGCTGTATATTGTACCATTTCCATACAATTCACATGTATATGAAAATGATGATGATTATAAATCTAATAATAATATAATATTAATATAATTAATATAATAACAACAACAATAATAGTAATAACAACAACAACAACAACACTAATAATAATAATACTTATTATTGTTATAATTTTTTTTCCCTACATTTTATGCTACATGCTGTTATGTTTAACAAAGGCTTTCATAACCGTGTCTAGAGCCCAGATGTACATAGCTGACATTCCATGGTTCTGTAAACAATACATTCCAGACAGCGTAGCCATTAATTGCAGAGAAATGCATACAGGCGGTAAAACAGGTTTTAACCGAAGACAGACTAATCTAATCATAAACATAATGGCATTGCAGCAGGGCAGAACTTTTCTGTCAATTACAGATACTGAAGTGAGTGTATGTTTTCATTCCTACAAACTCCAAGGCTTGATGAAGGCCCTAAAATACTAATTATCGTCCAATAAAAAAGTTTTCAACGTTCACCGGCGTTATTGCTGACGTAGGAGGATATGTGCAACCCTGCTGTCAGAACTTAATGTTCTTCTAATGAGTTAATGAGACCTGAGAAAAATAGATTGGCAGCTGGACACACATCATCAGCAGCAGATGAGTTCTGGGTCAGATGACACTTTTTTCCATTATGGTGTCATCATAATTGTCCTTTACTTGTATATGAACCTGAGCAGTGGAGGACGCAGACTGCAATCATCACTGACCCTTTACAAGACATTGAACTGTAAGACACACACACACACACACACACACACACACACACACACACACACACACACACACACACACAAAGGTGGGAAGGGAAGTGCTGATGTCTGGTCAACTGAGCAGTTACATTGGCTGATTTGGTTATATGTAAATTTTCATTCTCAGTGGGCACATATACTTTCACCAAGGTGACTACACACATCTGCTAACACCTGTAGCAGTGCAGCTGTGTGGCACAATATGTGGTAGAGCACCAGTGGGGTAGGGCACCATGACAATCTGGTTTGTGCCAAGTTAAACAATAATGGCATTTTAACAAGACTTTACTGTGTGACTTCAAGCTTTACTGGGCCCCATACTGTCTGCTGCATTTCACACGTTTGGGACTGAAACAGTCTGACACGTGACCTCTCAGTATCCACTAATGACCCTCATAATGACTGACACTAATATAAACATCCATACTGAGAATCATAAAACATCCACAGGACAAGAGCTGGGACCACATTGACAGAGGCACTACTGAGCCATTTCCCAGTAAAGCTTGTCTTCTGCTTAATACATTAACAGTTCATGGTTTTTAAGAACAACAAATGCATGTTACTTACATGACCTATTCTAGACCTAATGCATAGACCAACTTTGGTCTAATATATAATTAAACTAAATTTATAACATAAATCAATTTCAAACAATTATATGAAAGCCAATCAATTCCTATCATGTGGTATGCACACCTTCACCTAAGGCTGCTAAATGAGATCACATATACACAAATATAATATAAAAAAATTACAGTATGAATTTGTCACGAGGCTGGTTCTGCTAAGGGATTCTGACAGCACACCACACTTTGTCGGCACCATGTATGCAGCAGAAAATAATTTTGCACATAGAAATCATTGAACTGCATCTGTAGTAATTTCTGTAACCATTTACTTTTTATTCAATAGGGGAAGCTGGAGCTCACAATCTCTGCTATTCATCTTTCTGCTTTTATTTTCACAGACTGATGCAAAAGCAGGAAAAGTGTGATGTATATCACTTCTACTTCCAACGTCTGTTTATACATGTTAATGTACCACTTATACATATGTACTTGTTTTAATGCATATAGCTTTTTTACATATGTGCATCTGCATAATTATCATATTATTAGAATATATCAGATAGACATGCTGTGTTTGCATTGGTATTGTTATACACAATGTTGTAAATGGCCATATTAACGATATAGCCAATACAGGTTTGAATTTCATGTTTTTTAAAGACTTCCTGTATTTAACCATTATATTTGTGTGGATACTTTTCCATTGCTTAATGCACTTATAATTACATTCAATGATATGTAAGCTGATGGATGGTAACCAGGTTGAAGTATCTTTCACTTCAAAGCTGACACGTCTGGAAGCCCTACAGGAACAGCCGAGCGTCTTCACTCACTTTTTTTAATCTCTTTTTTTTGCTGCATTCGTCGATGGGAAAATATCAAAAACAACTTGGTGGAATGATGCAACAGTCCATGGTTCATAGACTGTGGTGAGGTGTACGTGGCATACACACAGGAATTGTATTTTCTTTGATATTTAATGAACATTGATAAGTGTAATAAATCTCCACAAACAAATCAGTTTCTTGTAATTCAGGTGAAAGTAACCAGAGTTATAACATGCATGTCTCGATATTAAAATACCAGGAAATTAGAGATTTAATCCAGGATAATTTTAAAATGAAATACACAATGTGTTGTGATTTTTATCTTTACACCATTGTCCTCTTTGTTTGCACGCACGCACGCATACACACACAAAATCTTAATCTAATTAAATACCTGATTGTAGTGACTTCTGGAGCTGGTTGGCTACTTAATTGCAGCCATTATTGAAGGGCTAATGATTTATTACCATTTTTGTACACTAATTACTTTAATTTTGGCTTCACAGAACACTTCGGAGACATAGGTTCTCATCCTCATCTCTGACAGGTTGAGAAGCACACTAATGGCAGGCCTCCATTATTGATTAGGCAGAGGTAGGCCGTGAGCTCACAGGGACTGAGATATACACACTCTACTATTGACTGAGTGGCTCTCCTATGAGTGGACCCCTCGTTATTCTTCAGCTGAGTGCTGGATACTGACAACTGGAT
>JABJVR010029107.1:0-27169 GCA_025773905.1 Chitala chitala
TATTGTTACATTGCTGTTTTAGCTGTTAGTGTTAATGACGATTTAATTGCCTGTTTGATGCGATGTTTGAAAACAAAAGCGTGAGTTTCACACAAGGAAAGTCGGCTGTACAGAAATGAACATTCGAATAGTAAAATATCAATTCCAATAGTAAAAAGTTAAACGAATATTCGTTATTCGAATATTCGTCTGCATCCCTAGTTTCAAGACAACTCTGATGCTGTCATTCTTCCCCTGTGAAGGAGATGCTTCGGAAAAAAAATGGCTAATCAAGATACACTGAGAACGCTGGACTTTTATGAAGCACAAGAAAGCTAGCAGCACCCACCTTATCAACACTGACTTTGGTAAGGGGAGCAGGCAAAAACATCCGGAGGGGGGGGGACTGCAACACCCACCATTGACTAGAAACAATTCCTTGGCCATTGCAGTATCTGGCATTAGTGAATGGAAAGCTCAGATTTAACATTTTCTTTTTTTGCTGAATAGCTAAAATCTAAAAATCCCTACTTGGTCAAGAACAAGTTTTGAATGCTTCAGACAACTGTTAGAACTATTTTGTGCCATTGCTAATCCTCAGAAAGGCATCCAAAAACATAACAGATAAATACCATGTTATACTCCTACATCCACACTACATGGGCTCTCCAACTTCCTCACTGACATCAAACACAGGGAATACAATGCCCCATAATATTAAATACTTCATGCAAATAAAAGGAATGACAAACAAAGGCTCCAACAAAAAGCCAACCAGAAATTAAACTGCCACTTTAAGCAAAACGGAAAAAAGGTTTACATGCATCGCAAAATTAAAAAAAATAAATAAAAAAAATTTAAAAACAAGCACCACACTAATCTGCACTTGGTTCAACAGCTCATCGTTATTTTAGGAGATTTAGCATCCTCCACATCCATCACTCTTCCTAAAGGCCTATATGAAAAATAGTGCAAGAACAGCCGCGATTATAAATGGACCTGTATAAACTGGCTCATCTGACCAGCACAGATCAGACAGGCTGTGATGAAGCGCTGCATGCTGGACTAACTAGCTCTATTCAAAGAGCTGAATGTTTTGTATGTGGAGTAGACCTTGAAAGCTTTGTGCTGCCACCAAGACTAAGAAGGTGCACTGAACTATAGACACACCCCAGCAAAAGCCTTGAACGCTGCCACCTACTCTGTGTGGCTGGACCCTGGGTTTCTTTGTTACTATTTTACTACAAATTTTTCCTCACATGCAGCTGTCCTCTTCAGTACATACTAAACATGACAATGAAGAGAACATTTTTTTGATGACCAATACAGGGAAAAAAACTTTTTAAAACTGTCGTCAGAAAGAGAAAAAAAAAAAAAAAAAAAGTTGTATAAATTACAATGATTACGCAGTTAACTGAAGTTGGCCGCTTTCTCGAAATGATTAATGTAAATGCCGTGACACATTTAGATGCTCTTGAATTTTGATGTACATTCAGATCACTTCAGGTTAAGGATAGAAAACTTGTTTTTCAAACCAGCAAGCTGTCAAACTTTCAGAAAATGGATGTGCAAAAAGTTTTGGTGTGAGGTCATAACACACTCCCATTATCAAATATACAATGGGCTGGAAATGAGCTCTGGGATTAGACAACTGACAGCTGTAACCACACTGGTCACCAACAACCAAAGCTTTAGCACAAGAGTCTAGATCAACATACAGGGTGACAAAAGAGTAAAAAAAATTAATAATAATAAAAAAATAAATAAATAAAAATCAGGTTCTTTAAGGCCAGTTCCTTTTTTGAACACTAGAGTTTTTGACATGCCTAATCAATCCTAAAGGAAATAACTATACATAAGTGAGGACCTAGTGGCAAAAATCAGGTAAACCATTAATAAAAAAAAAAATAAATACTTGTTCCTGGTTGGACAAATTCACAAGAAAATGAAATTCCATCTGTAACATTCCACTGAAATGCAAGCTTAATGGAGCCAGACATGACACACTGATAATTAAGGGTGGGAGGACCCTGGTTATCTCAAAGGTCTCAAACAGCTCATGACCTGCCAGTGTTTCCACCAATCACCAGTATTTTTTTTTAACCTCTGAAAACAGGAAAATTTATACATTTGCTCTTCTGATAAAACACTTTTCTAGCTCACTGAACAAACCAAGTGAACTGACATGCTCAGTACGGCAGAATCATCTAAAAACTACAAATTCTAAAACTAGAAAAACATTTACAAATCTTTCAGTGGCATTTTTAAACTGAATCAGTGTGTGTTAATCTGTTCCATTTTGAAAAGAACACTAAAATGTAAACAAAAACATCCTAACATTTCCTTCAGACAAAAAAAACTTGAGTAGATTAAGATGAATTTAATTATTCAACAGCCATTTTAAAAAAAGAAGATCAGCTATTTCATTCATCTTCTCTACTTCTCATATTTTCAGTCCAAATGTTTGTGCCAACTTTCTCAGTTATTTTTCCCCATCTTAATATCATATAAATTTTTGGCACTTGGAACTGTTGAAATTGTCAAAAATTCACAAGTACGCAAAAGAAACGGTACTTAGTACTAACAAAACCTGGCAAAGTTAAATGTGTATCATGTATAAATCCATGCTCACAATACAAGCTATTCAGCTTAATTCAGCAGAAGTAATGTTAACAGCTTCACGCTAACTACTGCTGTAGCTGACAGTTTAACTCTCCAAAATAGAAACATATGACAGATTGTTGATGTGTTAATCACATATTTACAGTGCTGTATAGTTCATCCCACCCTCAGTTGTCGTTTCTTAGCATACTGCAAAGACACAGATTTTGTGAAAACACTTACCCACATTTTCAGCATTTTACTGGTAGGAATGAGGACAAACAGACTTGCCGACACATTTAAGCTCCTTAGAAAGAACACCATAGCTGTCAGACTCCAAACTCCCAACACATCAGCCTCCAGGCCACTGAGTGAATATGAGGGGAGAAGGACAACCTTTCACGTGTTTTAAGATTCCAGAACAGTGCAGTTTTGAAGACCTGCAGGTGTCATTACAACAGTACAATATTCCTATTAACTGTCATCACATATCTGAACACCCAGTGATTGATGCTGCCTAACCCATGTATAATTCAATATACAACACTTGGATTGAGAAACAATATGTATCAGTTTAATGTAATTAATCCCACATGAAAGTGCACCTAAGTGCCCATGAAACTACTACCTCATTTCAACAACACCACCTGCTGTGCTAGGTCAAGAAGGAGGCACTAATCAGCCTCCAGGACTTCCTCTGGGGTTTCTTCATTCACATGCACTGCTGCAGCAGAACTGTGTTCCAATTATGACAAGGCAGGAAAGACTGCAAGTACTCGGCTGGGGAAAAAAAAAAGTCTCCTCAGAATCCAATGACAAGTGTCTCCAAATCACAAATCCCCATCAACAAACCAAGCAGCCACACAAAACACAATATTCCTACTTCCAAAACAGGGATTGTCAAACTCACAAAACATCCAACTTCATGTCCCTGTAGAAAATTTGTTTCATCATGTACATATTAAAATAATTGTAGGCTGACTTGCAAAAGATCTAAAAGGTGAAACTGAAGACATCTCTTTAGCATGTGCTTTTAAGTGTGTAAAATTAGGATATCAACGTCATAATAAGCTCAATGCCAATTTAAAGGAATTTAAATTACATATAATTTTCCCTCCTACACAAACCAGATGAAAACGTTTGTGTAACTCAAGAAATTAACCATTAAAGTGAGCAAAGTTTTCCAGATCATATAGGCGTGTGTGTGTATGTGTATATATTATACACACACATCATAGGGATAACTAATCACGAACAACTTCTCACTGAATAAACTGTTCTGAAAGATCTCCGTGTATACAGTGGTAGGCTAACATTTAATACAATTACAGCAATATTCCTACATATCATAAAGTAGCTTTACAAGAGAAACACCAAGACCCATCTTTACTCTATTTTCAGAAACACTCTTGCTCAAGACAGTCTATAGTCTGTACCAGGTGACTTGAACAAAGGCTTCAGTCACTGCACTGTGCTGATGTCAGAGAAAAGTGATTACATGCTCACCACTTACTAATCTTCCTTACTTGTCTCCAAGAAATCCATTCACTTCATGCACAGAACAAGTCGTGCATATCAGCACAGCCATTGAGAATATTAAATATTTGGCATGCATATCATGAGACAAACTAAAGCAATACAAAAGAGATGGGAGACAACGCATTCTCCGCCACCAGACAGCAATGACAGAATGAACTCAAACATGTTAGTGTTAACCAGACAGAGAAATAAAAAGACTGCAGTCACATGGCATAACCTTCATGACACCCTCTTAAGGACACCTTTTAACATTTTGTGGAAATGGCCTTTGAGCCTTAGTGTTGCACAAGACATGAAAAATAGCTTCAGATTTTGCAGCCCACTGCTTTAGTGTGCTTTAACTGTAGAGATGATTAATGGGAGTCCAGACCACACAGTAACAAAATAAAGTGCTTCAGCTGAGTGCCACAGTCACTCGGTGCAAATTATTCAAGTGCTTATGGACACACTATAAGCCACAAAGCCCTCCACTGGTACAGTGTCTGGTACATGAGACAAATTATTTTGCACCACAGCACCCTAAACGAGAAACCTCTCCCTCCCAGGTATCCTGTGTGCAAATGCATGCAAAGGGGCCGTTGCCCTCATTCCAAAATTTCCCAGAGAGTTTCTCTCAACACATCCAATGCCCTTTGAAAGGACACTCGTGCCAGAGAAAGCAGTGCTCATGTTTCCATTCCAACACTGCTACTTCAGAAACTGGTGACATGTAAATACTTAAACCTAAAGGGGTTCATCTGAGCAGACTGATTTATCCAGGAGAAAGCATTCTGACATGAGCCCTATACAGTGAAAACTACTGAACTACTTCACCATGAACTGATAATATAATGTTGTAAATGAGTTGTGTATACCTTTCCAATAGAAAACATGCTTTTATAGAACAAGACAAGATGTAATGTTGTAATAATACATAATTAAAAAGCATAACCATCACAAAAGTTTAGTACAAAAAGGCTTAACAAGTAAGGTCCACATTGCTATAGCAGCCCCCATGCCTGCTCTGTTGTTACAGGTGTGTACTACCACCAGCCCTTACCTGTCCTCATCCCCATCGATAGTGATGGACATTCCAAAAAGGCTGTTCACAGAGGGTGTTGCAAGCTGTAGGCTTTCTGGAATCAAAGGCTTCATGGCATCTTTTCCAGAAATGAGAGGAGCCTGAGGTAGCGCATCAGACTTCCTCCGATTCCCATCCACCTGGCTCAGAGAAGCCTGGGCAAAGCTGACGGGGACATTCTGCGTCCCGCCGGGGGCCATCTGCGGCTGGCTCTGAAGTGCCTGCCCCGCAGAGGGAGGGGTCTGATTTGGCATGGTCATAGGAGTGCTGGAGGCACTGGGAACTACTGTAGGCACGTTCTGGAGGCCAGAGACCACAGTGTGGGGTGTGTTGGAAACAGGAGGATTGCCAGCCACTCCCAAAGACTGACACTGGCTCACTGACTGCTGTGGTTGGGATGCCGGTGCAACCGTGCTGCCACACGTCCCCAAGCCAGGCTGCGGCAGATGCCCTTGAATGGCAGCTGACTGGCACCCCGGCAAGGATGCACCTCCAGACCCTAGTGTCGATTCCCCAGACTGCACCAGGAGTCCTAACACCTGAGCACTCCCAGCAGCAGGTGTCAGGACTGGCGACGGGCCCTGGCTGACTGGTGGCCCCACTGATACAGATGTCACTGGGAGAACCTGGGTAGCAGGCTGCATGACTGATAGGTGCTGTTGCTGGTAATCTGCCTGACTAGCAGATACCAAAGTCTGCAAGTGGTGGACTGCCTGTGACTGAGCTGGATAAGCAAACGACTGGGCCTGCGTCGTAGGTGGCATGCTAGGTGACTTCTGCACTTGCTGTATGCCATTATGGCATGGTGGGAGGAGATTTTGGGGAGGGGCTGATGTCTGCTGTGGTGTGGAAATCACCGCAGGTTTGTTGCCAGGAATAACACAGTAGCCAGGGGGTTGAAAAGCACTGTGCATTACAGCTCCAACGGCATTCTGATGCACACTGGTGCTCTGTTGATGAAGCTCCACAGACTGTAAATGGACAATTAAAGAGCCATCTGCATTTGATTCAGGGCCCTGGACAGAGTGTGTAGCCGGAGCAGTGACCGAACCTCCTGTGGTGCCCACTCCACTGTCCCTGTCTGTACCATGATCCAGCATACTAACATGCCTAGTATTATCCACAGTCCTTGTCATCGTTTCTGGTTCTCTTTCATAGAATTCTGTGCAAGTCCACCGACCCCTCCTGAATGGCTCTCCAGAACCATGATCAAGTTTGATCACCCTAAAACGCGAACTGCAGCTGCTTGTAATAGCCGCTGAACTTGTGCCAGGGGCCACATGTCCTGCTTGTGACATGCCTACGGACACATTAGTCACCCCTGCAGACACAGAGGTTGGCTGCTGTATAACGCCTACAGGTGCGCAGAGGGTCTGGCCCACGGATCCACAAACTCCCACAGCATCCTGGTTGAAGTATACGATCCCCGCGACTGGGCGTCTAAAAACAATGCCTCCGTTGAGAGGACCAGATATTGCCGGTAGCTCCTGCGGTACATGCACTGCTGTGGCGACAGCGGCCTCTGTCTCCGCAACGCTATTTAAAGTTTCTTCAGACGAGCTGCGGTCACACACCTCCGGCTCAAAATCGGCTCGTGACACATCGAATGTCTCCGACGACACGTCCTCGGTCCTCGATTCGTCTGGATCGTCCAGACTTTCGGCGTCGTCGGGGATGCTGCTGGAAGCCACCTGAGCCGGTGTCACGCTGGTGATCTGGAAACAGCTCTTCTTTTTCGCCGGCATTTTGGACATTTTGAAAACCTACGTTGATTACGACACTGGTTTGTCTGTAATAAACGTATTTAAAGTATCGCACACAAAACGATAAATGAAATATCCAGCAGGTCACAGTTTATAACTGTTAGCAATACACTTATACGTCATCTTCCTTCCTCCGCACTCCTGTTGCATTTTATGGCTTGAACACCGCAAAGAACCTATCTTCGTAACTGCAGCGACGCAGACAAAATACCACTGGGAAGCTATACAGCCTTCCCGCAACAGCTGTTTGTGCTGCTCTCGTTTGTGAGAACTGGCCTGGTCCGCAAGGTGGCTGATGTCCCGGCTCCGGAGTTATCAGCAGGCCGCTGTCGCAGATACGGCTAACCAGCAGCTACTGCTACTTTAGTCTGAGGCAATCTCGTTCCCAATTTTTTTTAACAACTGTTTTTTACCTATAAACCAGCATGCTGGACTTCATGATAAGCACGTATTTCCACGACTTCACAAGAAAATTGTCTGATCTCAAAGTAAAAGTTTAAAAAATATATATTACAAGCTTTCCTGGGCTCCTGTTCTTCTTTTCCGCCAGTATCCACGGCACTAAAATTCACAAACTGTCTCCCCTCCTTGGTAAGATGGCTATGAAAACGCGCATTGCATTCTGGGAGCATTGCGCGGTGACGGAGGAAGTCGTTCGTGAATACAGCTTCTTGCGCTATTTGGTAGATATTCGTACGTATAGCCGTATGTTTACGCAAGTCAATAGAAAATACGAATGTTTTAATTATAAAATATGTTTGTTTAAAATGTGAAAGCTGTTTGCGAGATAAAATATGAAAATTCAGTATGATTCACTGTAGCTCAAGAAATAGCTTAACATTTTAAAACGCCCATAATATTGAAGAAATTTTAAGTTTGCCTAAAGCAACTGAAATTGTCAGGGAATTGTTTGGGGGGTTCAAGTCCAAACAATTACCAAGAATACCACTGTCAAACATCGCATCTCACCAGCTTCAGGAGACTTAAATTGTTCATCTTCGCGGTAGTGTCTTTGCCCTCAAAGAGGAAAAAATAGCGGACTTATCAAAAATAATCTCGCATATGTCCGCTATGTATGCGATGAACAGATACACGAAGCTTATTACTCATTTGCCAACAGCAGTCTTCAAGCTGATAGTGTAGGGAACAATATCCAGTGGTCATGGCAGTAAATTTTGTATTTTAAGCATTATACCATTAATTAGAAAACAATCAGTGTGAAACTTTTCTCGGTATTCTGTTTTTCCATACTAGAGATGTGCCTGCTCGTTTTTTTTACGTTTTAATGAAACAATCGAGCGCCGAAAGGTGTGTTACTTAAATAAACAGAGCAGTTTTTAAACCTAGGTTTGAGTCATCGTCAATTACATACAGTGTCAGTACTAGTCATGCCTGATGCATACTCATAACCATAAATAATGATTACGTCTCCAAAAACGCCTTTAGCTGTATTGTTGTAATTAAGGTACTGTACCTGCAGGGTCAGGGGAGTAGATGGCATACAAACAGCTGCATCTCAATAAATTTGAATATCATCAAAAGTTAATTCATTTTAGTAAAGGTTCGGTTCAAAAAGTGAAACTCGTGTATTATATTGATTCGTTATACACAATATTTCAACAGTTTATTTAGTTAGTTAATTTATTTTCAGTTTGAGAAAATCAAATAAAATACATACATCAACAACCAATGAACCATTTAGCAGACACTTTTATCCAAAGCAACTTACAACATTTCGCATACATGTTACAATGAGCTAGTGCTGAGTGTCTTGCTGAGGGACACACCAGGTGGCTGGGGTGGGATTCAAACCAGGAAACTTCTGCAACCTAGCCTGATGTTCTAACCATTGAGCTACCAGGCCACATTTCATTATGCTTTATATCTTTTAATTTTATAGAATATTATAAGAAGAATAGAATAGAAAAGTTTGTTGTTGTACACCCATGGTGGAGTGGACTGTGGCTGGAGTCAGTGCTTCACCACACAGACGTGTCCAGTAGATGGGCTGCAACTGTCACATTCCTTGTGTCAAGCCAATTCTGAACCAGAGACAACGTCAGAAGCATCTTACCTGGGCTAAGGAGAAAAAGGACTGGACTGTTGTTCAGTGGTCGAAAGTCCTCTGTTCAGATGAAAGTAAATTTTGCATTTCATTTGGAAATCAAGGTCCCAGAGTCTGGAGGAAGAGTGGTGAGGCACAAAATCTCAAAGTTGCTTGAGGTCCAGTGTAAAGTTTCCACAGTTAGTGATGATTTGTGGAGCCACATCAGCTGCTGGTGTTGGTCCACTGTGCTTTGTCAAGTCCAAAGTCAGCGCAGCCATCTACCAGGAAATTCTAGAGCACTTCATGCTTCCCTCTGCTGACAAACTTTATGGAGATGCTAATTTCATTTTCCAACAGGACTTGGCACCTGCCCACACTGCCAAAAGTACTAATACCTGGTTTAATCACCATGGAATCACTGTGCTTGACTGGCCAGCAAACTTGCCTGACCGAAACCCCATAGAGACTCTATGGGGTATTGTCAAGGGGAAGATGAGAGACACCAGACCCAAGAATGCAGATGAGCTAAAGGCCACTATCAAATCAACCTGGGCTTCCATAACACCTCAGCAGTGCCACAGGCTGATCGCCTCCATGCCACGCTGCATAGATGCAGTAATTCATGCAAAAGGAGCCCCGACCAACTATTGAGTGCATATGTTGCACATGGACATGCTTTCCAGCCAACATTTTTGTATTAAAAATTCTTTGTTTATTGGTCTTATGTAATATTCCAATTTTCTGAGATAGTGAATTTTGGGTTTTCATTAGCTGTAAGCCATAATCATCAGAATTAAAAGAAATAAATAGTTGAAACATCTCACTCTGTGTGTAATGAATCTATATAATATATGAGTTTCACTTTTTGAATTGAATTACTAAAATAAATTAACTGTTTGATGATATTCTAATTTATTGAGATGCATCTGTAAGTAGATCAGTGGACAATTGTTCGCCCAAATAAACTGCCAAAATATACAGTTTGAAATAAACTCAATAGCATCAGAAAATCCAAATTTGAAAATGTCTGTTTGGGAGACAACTTACAAAGTTTCTGTTCCAACCTTATAATATATAACGAAAAAATAAGTTTTTTTTTTATTCGTCATTGAAGGAAGTAAACAAAAGATGTGGCAAAACAATACTGCAGTACTGGACTGACAATTGTGTATTTCACATTTACAGTGATTGCTGAGGAATGGGCCTTTGACCTGGTACACAGTACAGGACTTACAGTACTTCCTATATCATATATAAATCTGCTGGGGCAGGAGGGTTATGCAACTTTTAGCAGATTTTCTAGGAAAAGTATTTACATTTTAGAGCAGATTTAGTATATTCACAACTATTTCTGCTTTGTTCTAATGTAGACACTTTTAGCGTGGTTGTGTTATGTAAAATAAATTTCGTCCATGACATGCTTTCTGTTTGACTTCCAACAACACTAAGTGTGGCCTTCCAAAGAGCCGGAGGTGTTACGAGGCCCTCAAGGAGGACATATGCACAGCTCCCAGAATTCGGTGCTGCTCTCCTGAATGCCTGTAACACCACAAGTAGGCTCCAATCTAATACAAGGATAACACCACTTATATATTCACGATAATAACTTTTTATGTGCAACTGTGTTTTTTATGTGTAACTTTTTTTCTGCATAACTGTTTCAAATAGTGTAATTAGCCTTGGACAGAATACAGAACATTACAAACTGCAAACTACAAAATTCTGCTGTTGTTACAATCTGTGTCCAGAAGGTGTCACACATGCGGCGTACACTGGAGATTATTGGAACTTTTGTTATCTGTGCTAAATTGTCTAAATAAACATAGTAGATGGTAACCAGAATGGAAACACGTACAATGTGTACATATATAAAATATACACATATATTTTTATAATGTTTATATTAAAGTTTGTACATTTTTTGTGAGGTGTATTAGTTTTGTGTGTAATTGTGGCCTTTATCATAAAGTATGTGACATTATTTGGATGTTAAATAAGTGATATGAAATATTATAACTTTTTTTTTGGTGACATTGGGTGTCCTTTGCTGGGATGCATTGCCTTTTAAATGGCTGTAAAGTATAGCACCATTATATGTAAATTATGTGTTCGAGCTCAGCATGTGTTAAATGTATTTTCATTTGTGATTATGTCAGTTTATGTTGAATTTACGTCGGTCCTTCCCTAAGGTCACCTGGTCTTGTAGCAAGTATTAATACTTTGTGTGTGTGTGTGCGAATGTGAGTGACATGCTCTGTCCTAACCTTCGTTCTTTGAAACAGGTCAGCATTCCAGTGGGTTGTATGGCAACACGTATGTATGAAGCACAAAAATATAATACAAATTGATATGTAGTTCGTACATGGTTCCCATCTCCTCCGGGTGCAGAGGGAGACCAATGATGGAGTGTGTCCAAGGGGAGGTGGGTGGGTGAAACCCTGGTGCTGGCAGGTCCAGACACACACTTTGTGAGCAGGGTAATTATAATTGGTTTCTTGGTCAAGAAAGAAGTTGTGTGTAGTGGCAATCCCAGTTCCAGGTAATAGTATGAACTTTCTGGAGTCACCAGTACACACTCTTGCTGACTCACATATAGTGGTATAAACTGAAATGAGATGTTGCGTACTTTGTTCCCATGAATGTTCACTTGTACGTCGAATGGGTTAATTAACCTTGGACAGAATACAGAACATTACAAACTGGTTCGTTTCAAAAACGTTTTTCATAGTCTTACGACTCAAAAGTCTGCTGTTATTAGAATCTGTGTCCACAAGGTGTCACACATGCGCCGTACACTGGAGATAATTGAAACTTGTTAGTGTTCTAAATTGTCTAAATAAACGTAGTAGATGCTAATCTGCACAACCAATTTTTCTGAGAACTGATGTGATATAGGGGCAGCATGGAAACAAGTACAATGTGTACAATATAAAACATGCACATATGTTTTTATAATTTTTATATTAAAGTTTGTGTATTTTTTGTGGGGTATATAAATTTTGCATGTAATTGTGGCCTTTATTAGTGTCACATAAAGTGCGTGACATATTATAACTCTTATCTGGAAGTTAAATAAGTGATATGAAATGTTATAACTTGTTTTGTGGTGATTGGGTGTCCTTTGCTGGGATGCATTGCCTTTTAAATGGCTGTAAAGTATAGCACCCTTATATGTAAATTATGTGTTCGAGCTCAGCATGTGTTAAATGTATTTTCATTTGTGATTATGTCAGTTTATGTTGAATTTACATCGGTCCTTCCCTAAGGTCACCCAGTCTTCTAGCACATGTGTGTGTGTGTGTGAGTGTGTGCTAGCATTGCACGATAAAGCATCTATTTTGCTGCTTGGCTCTTGCCACACACAAGATGACACTTTGGAAGGCTAGGTCCCTGTTCGTCCTTGGGAAGGTACTCACCTTAAAAGTAGATATTCTTCCTACTCTCCTCTATCTAGCCCATGTCTACCCCTTGCCCCACAATATGTTGCAAGGCCTCAGGAGAAACGTCTTTAGTCTTGTCTGTGGGGGCAGGTATGAGTATGAGTAGGGAAGTGATGTATTTGGTAAAGTACAAGACTGCCTGTTCTTGTCATAGTTTGCGCAGGTCTGCTGGTTGCCCTGGAGCACCCCCACCTGTATTTTGTACAGTTATGGCACTTGTACCATGTTGGGCCTGGAGCAGGACAAATGGACTAGGGTCCAGCCTAAGGGCCTGGATCACCGACTGCAGGACCTGAACTGCAAATGCGTGTATGGCAAGTTTCCAGTCAGGAATGTTCTGTATATACTTAAAGTCACCAGGCACCCAGGCTGCCCCAGACCCAGCTGTTCCCGTGATGAAACGATCAGACGTCTTTTGGAACTATGGGTATGCACCAGGTGTCTGGACGCATGCAGGATGCTAGACCCTCTGTGATAATGCAGGCAGAGGTGATGAAGGGGCATTCTCAGGGTGCTCAGACTCCTCCTACTGGTTTTGCAAGGTCACACTGCTTCATCAGCGGGGCACTCGCTCTCAGCATGTGTCCAGCAAGTGTCGGGCGTTTTCGTGGGGAGCAGCCTTTACTGCCGCACTGTGTTTTAGTTCATCGACTCCTGTTTTTAGCCATATGGGAGATTAAAGGGACACTTCTATTTATTATCAGACACTTGATCATTTTAACCACAGAAGGGTGGAGAAAGCCACTTGATGATGATGATTTCTTTAAAAATCCAAAAATCTGGTTTGTTAAAATTGCCGGGATGATAAGAAATCCGATAACCAGTTGTGATTTACACTGAAGAATTCTGTCTGACTGGTAGGACAAGAAAACAAACCTGCTTTGCAATTAAAACAAAAAAAGTCTTTATTTTGCTGCTAAACAGAGAGAATTGCGACACCTGTGTGAGAAGCAGTGCTGTAGACAGGACACTCGCCTCATGCTGCAACACAAGTGTGGAGAGAGGGAGCACGTCACCAACCTGTGCCAGTTAACTCTCCAGCCGTCGTGGGGAGAGACCAGAGGTGCTCACTGCTATTACATTTATATTCATCATTATCAAATATCTCTGCAGTGTTCTCTAAACAGGAGGCAGGAGCTCAGACATTTTGTTAATACAGCAGATTTCACTATTTGGAGTACAAAGTGTTCATATGCACATAAACTCATTTCATAGATTTCTTCATATGTTTTGTTTATCATTAGACTCTCTTATTTTTATATTCACTATGTATAAGAAATCATTAGTTTTATATAAATTGTTTCAAGCGAAAAGTAATAGCTCTTTAAGTAAATTTGGGTATACACACACACACACACACACACACACACACACACACACACACACACTAAAATGAGCAGTAAGATTTGTGTTAGCAATAGTTAGTTTTGATAAGATTTTTAATGGGAAACCTAACTAAAGATTAAGGCTGTTCATCAATACCCGTCTTTGAATTGAGCATTGTTATATAGCAAATAAGGCCACGCTGTCTGCTCTCTTGTGTTATGTTTACATCTGGTTGTTTGCACTAGTTCTGTTGTTTGCACTGTATAGTCTAAACCAAACCAGACCACTTTATTTATATAGCACATTTTACAAACAAAACGTTTCCAAAGTGCTGCACAGAGTATAATTAAAAACAATATAAAAAATGAAACGCAACTCTAAAGTTCATTAACCATACTCAACTTAAATTTATTTATAGAGCACTTAACACAAAGGTTGACCGAAGCGCTTCACAAATCATAAAATAGAAGATAAAACAGAAAATATTTAAGATACAAAAATAAAATAGAATAAAATAGGTGAAGTACCATAAACATAAGTAAAAGAAGAAAAAATAAACAAATCAAACAGTAATATAAATAAATAAAATAAACCAGTGCAACTGGACGAGGAGCACTCAAAACCCCCTAATGCCAGCGTCATATGCTACCGAGAATAAATGAGTCTTTAAATTAGTTTTAAAAGAGGGCAAATTTGGAGAAGAACGGACAGAGAGTGGAAGAGAGTTCCATATTTTTGGGACAGCAACAGAAAAAGCGCGATCGCCCCATCGCTTAGAGTTAGAGGGCGGAACCCGAAGTAGCAGGAGCTCCGATGAGCGTAGTGACCTGCTGGGGACGTACGGGTGGAGTAAATCTGTCAAATATTCAGGAGCCAGTTTACTGAACGCTTTGAATGCAAAAAGCGCAACTTATACTGGATCCTGAACATGACCGGCAACCAATGCAGAGACTGCAGCACAGGAGTGATGTGTGCGAACTCGCTGGTGGATGTTAGAAAACGCGCAGCAGCATTCTGAGCAAGTTGTAGACGGGATATAGTCGATTTTTTGAGGCCAAAATACAGGGCGTTACAGTAATCAATCCGTGTACTAACTAGAGCATGGATGACTCTTTCTAGATCCATACGTGAAAGAAAAGGTTTTACTTTTCTCAAAATACACAGAGAACCGCACAACTCACGCCGAGGTAAAAGCCAAAGAGTAATAGTGGGTCTTAACACGAGACTTAAAACATTCCACTGTGGGAGCCGTTTTAACATGGGGGTGCAGAGCGTTCCACAGTTTAGGTCCAACCACAGAAAAGGCCCTATCACTCCTCGTTTTTAGTCTCGTCTTAGACACCACGAGGTGGATCTGACCCTCTGACCTCAGTGAACGCGCTGGTGTATAAATTTGAATGAGGTCAGTGATGTACTGTGGGGCCTTAAAAACAAACAATAAAATCTTAAAATCAATCCTAAAACATACAGGAGGTGAGAATCGGGGTAATATAGTCGCATTTTTTAGTTCCTGTTAAAAAACGTGCCGCGGCATTCTGGACTAATTAGAGATAAAGTGCGCTGTGTTTAATACCTGTATAAAGTGCATTACAGTAGTCCAGACAGGATGAAATAAAAAAGTGCATAACTTGTTTAAAATTTTTAAAAGATAAAAACGGCTTAATTTCAGATAATAGTCGGAGGTGATAAAAAGCAGATTGCACGACTGCGTTTATCTGTTTGTCAAGTTTAAAATCTGTGTCAATAGTGATGCCAAGGTTGGTGACCATTGGTCTTACATGCACTCTGAGAGGACCCAAGTCCATTTGGGAACTGGTGGGACCAAACCACATCACCTCAGTTTTCCCTCATTCAAATTCAGAAAATTATGGGACAACCGAGCCCATAATTCACTGTGTACTGTACCAACTGTGTACAGCTGAAATGACAATAAAACCACTACCCTATCCTATCCTGTCCTAGCTTAGCCTAGGCATAAGGGTTCATTGTAGTTTCAGGCAGTTGCACTCCTGTAGTTTCTGTGCATTTTCTCAGTGGTCATATTGGGCTTGCAGGTGGGAAGTACAAATGACAGAAAACAAACAAAGTCTCGTTCATTGGTATAAATTTAAATTTAAAAATTGTAAAAAAATAAATTTTGCTAGAATTGACCAGAAAAGATATCTATGTCTGTCCCTGTTGTATAGACTACAGGGGTGGGGGTTCATATCAAAAATGTATTGCATTGCTTTGTGCCCTAAGATACTTGGGATAGGCTCCAGCTCCCCTGCCAATCCTGCACAGAATTAACAGTATTGAAAATGAATGCAAAGAAATATTTTTTTCATTTATTTCCTTATGAAAGGGTCGCTTGTCTTACATACTACACAGAGGAATTATCTCTCATACACATAACACAGTAAGTACTTTTTATTGTTCCCACTTCACTTGACCTGCATGTCTTTTGACTTGAGAACCTACAGACATGACAAGAACACGAAAACTCCAACCAAAGCTAAACCCATAATACTGTAGATACTGGAGGAGTGGGGTAACTACACTTCCTGCTAAGCCACTGTAGTTTATGAATATATACTGCAAGGGTACCCATGATGCACTTTTAAACAGCCGATGTATATAACTACAATCAGCTATGCCCCTCCTGGAAGTGGTACATAACCTGAATTGCATTGGTAAATTGTAACTGGATCCAAATAACAAACAGTCATATAAAGCTTTCACACCCACCTCAGAGGTAATTAGTTAGAAAAAGCAACTTCAATAAACACAAAAAATATGTAACACTTGCTCCACTCTAAGTAAACTTTGAACAGGTACGTAGAAATATGTGGAACTGTAAAACATACTTAGTTAATGAATGACAGGTATGAAATTCTTTCATTGGCCAGGAGGTAAATTATTTCTGTCATTTTTTAACTGTTTTGCAGTTGTACTTGTCTTATGGCTTTGCGGTGGCATGTATATTTGGTTGCACTTCACACCTGGACCTGTATCTTCTCCCGTTGTTAACATGTCTCTTTAGCCATAATTAAAATGGTAAATACAAACATAATCATACTATAACAAATTAATAAAATGTGGAGATCTATACACCAAAAATATCAAAGGTAGTTTTCTTTGTTGTAATGAAAATTGTAAAAAATTAAGAAAAAAATCGAATAAGGATAGATCTGTTTTACCCTGAGTTTCTGGGTGATGGTGATTAAGTTACCATTGCTGTGACCTTAGTACAAAATAACATTAAAATAAATACTTTAATTTTTCCAATTGCTTCAACTATAGGCTTGTTGTGGGAAACGACAGTAATGCCCTGCGTGTCATTAACTTTGCTGTCCACGAGATGTCGCCTTTCCCTCATTTCTGTGTCTTTCTAGACGTTTCCTCCTGTGCATTCCGTGTGTGGGTAATTCTATTAGTGTTTACACCTGTTCTTCCCTCCTTGCCTCTCCTATTTAAACGTCCTGTGAGTTTCTGGATGGTTATTGTAGCTTTGTTGCTATGCTCTGTTAGTGCTTATTTATATGGTTTGTGATTTTTTTTTTCCTTGTGTAACTTTGCCTGTACCACACTTAGACCTCACCCCTCTTGCTAATTGTTACAATGACCAAAAGGAGTCAAAGCAGGCCTGATCATTAAAAGGATACACTAATAAGAATAATATAAAAATATCTCAAATGTAGTTTGAATTTTGGAAGAAAAATGGAAACTACTACAACAACAACTACTGCTGCTACTACCACTACTGACTGTTTTCCAAGTCAGTGTGTATTTATTTAGGCGTAATTTCCTTACACTGGCTCTCTGTAGTTAACTGCATTGCTAGATTTCTTTTAATTTGTTACTACCTTTCCCCAACCTTGCTTCTTTCAGTATTTAATGAACAGGAATCATGTGCACTAATGACACAGCAACTAATGAGAAGTGGTATTTTAGAAACAACTAATAGGTGCTATGATCCAAAGTTTGAATTTACTAATAGCATAACAATCCAGTTCTTTATATGTACTTTTTAAGGTTTTTCATGTTATCAAACCAAATACAATATTCTCTGGCAGAATACTATGAAAGCTGTCATTGTTGTGGGAGATGGTGGTAGATGTCTTTGATATATAAACTGAAATAATTAACTAACAGAAATTTGTCATCCTCACTTTCCTTATGAGCCAATAACAAATTAAGAAACCAATTTCAGAAGAGTAAAATATTACACTTAAAAAGCCTATTCAGTTTGTAAACCAAATAAACCATGTTATTCCATTTACAAAACAGCCTGAGCAATATAAAGCTGCAAACAAATTTTTCTATTGTATGCGCTGAGCCAGCAGTGTGTCCACTTCCAGCATTTCCAGGGCTGGAGTCAAGATGGGAGTGTAGAACTGGAGTAGCAGGCAAAGCAGTGGACAACAACAAGAAGAATAATACTAATACTAATAATAATAATAATGTGCAAACATAAAATAATGTGCCTTCGTGTTGTATCATAAACCGTAGTCAATTACGGTTAATACCTACTCTAAACAATTTTTCCTATTATACAATGTGATAAACAGATTTGAACAAAATCTCAAGAGATTATTTGGTAGGGAAAATAACAGATAATGACAAGACAGTATCTTTTTAAAGAATACATGTGTTGGGCAATATAGATGGCCAGCCAAAAATTAGTTAAGAGGTTGTACAGTATGTATAAAAAAACTAAGTCAACCTCTACATCTAACATTTTAAGAAGCAGTTGTTGAATATTAAATAGCTGTGCTTACTATTTTGCGGTGTATGACTGAGACGCAATGATGAAGAATAATCATAATCTTAGTCAAACCATGACTTAAATGTATTTTTCTCTAGTAGTAATTACTACCTGTATGATTTGGATTTTAATGCTAGCAGTGCCCTTAGCAGACAAAATAGCAGATTAGATTATTTTGTGGTGACATAATTGTATAATGGAAAACGGAAAATCATGCAAATGCCTTTGTCATGACTTCATTGCTCCTGTAATCATCACAAATATTTTAAAGTAAATATCCTGACATATGCCTTTGTCCAAAGCAAATGAAAACACCAGAAAGCGTGCAATGTGTATATTAATAAAAGTATTTGACATTATATACATGTATTATGGTCAGTGACGGAATATTCAAATACCTAAACATAACTAACACATAGACGGCCAACGATAAGGGGAATCCTCACTCTTGCCGTTGTAGTTTATGGATTGCTCAATTAACCTGAAAGCTGCTTCATGGGATGGTACCAATCAGGTATTTCACTTAAAATCAAGAGACATTCAAACATATACTTTTATATCTGTCGAATAATGCTAATTTTTACAATCACCAAAAAACTCACTGTAACTTCACTTCATATATTATCTTGTGAAAACTGAAAAAATATATATATATATATATATATATATATATAAAAGTATATTTTAAAAATGATATGTCGTACTGACGACATAGCCAAATCATAATTATTGTTCAGGCCGAAAAAATAGCATGATAACTAACATTAAGTAACCAGTTAAGATGATTACAACTTACCTAATTATGCACGCTATTATTTGCAAAACTAAACTATGAGGTAGTCGTACAATTAACGAGTGGGACGAACACAATGCGAATACTACGAGCTTATTGTACAGTACCACATGTGGTAAGATTCTTGCTGCTTACATTATCCAGACTTTTCTTTGAAAAGGTCCCGTATATTCCTCCGCCTTCCTACGAAATTCCCTCTGAATCAGAGACGAATAACTACTGCGCGGAGGGATCTGAAAAAGACTACACCCAGTCGCTGCCCGATTGCAGTGGCTCCTTTCTGCTACCTACCTAAAATCAGATTAAAGCGTGGACGTGACGGTGCTTGGTGTCAGGTATATTATTGAAGACACTACAACTGTAAATAAGTAAGTAAAGTCACTACAGTATTACAGAGGGGAAAATCGTTTCTAATTTTTAAATACATTTTAGCAAAAGACGCAGATATGTCCTGGCAAAGCTACGTGGATAACCTGATGGGCGACGGCAGCTGCCAGGACGCCGCCATTGTTGGGTACACGGACGCCAAATATGTCTGGGCAGCACAACCTGGTGGTACTTTTACCAACATAACGGTAAGAAAAACGAGTAGTGGAAAAACACGCTTAATCAACGTGTTGAAAGAGGTCCTTGACACAAAGGTTGTCAAATCTGAAGGAAAGATGAGGCCCCATTGAACAGTGGGTACCTAGAATTAGAGTATTTTTAGACTGGGTGATATACATTGTATTCATGATATTATGTAGTGAATATTTTGATTGTATTCTCACTTAGGCGAGATAGAGTGTGTGTGTGTGTATGTATATATATATATGTGTGTGTATACTATTTTATCATTTATGTTCAATAAAAGACTGCATGCAGGCGGCCGGCTGCCGTGAAGTCACGGAGTCTCAAGGCCCTTTGCCTTTACGTCTGCGCGGCTATGTCGGCGTTTTTGGTGTGATATTTTTCTCATGCTTCGTTTTAATTTGGATTCAGGAGGAGTCGATTTTATGAAAATCACATCCGTAAGATAACGGTACCTAAATAATTTTTGCAGTGATGATGTGTGTGATTAACTCGTCAAAGGAGGGCACCAAAGCATTGGTAATGTATTAAGAACTTGCTGAATAGCGGTGTTCCGCAGTGTTAAGTTGGTAGCTGCACACAACAAACCTGTGGCCATAACGTGGTTAGTGAAAGCCAGGGACTGGGGCCAGCACGTCTATAGACGATCCCCTCAATTCCAAACAACCACCGGTCTCTCCGCTTTCAGTGTCCTTATAATGTAGCGCCGACTGCTTCGTAAAGCTATGATAATTGCGTAACGGTCGCGAGCACGCTTGGAAAGGCCGCTTTCTGGATGGCCGGGTTTCACTGACTGTAGAGCTACGCTAATTGCGTAACGGTCGCGAGCACACTTGGAAAGGCCGCCTTCTGTATGGCCGGGTTCCGCTGACGCCCCTCGTTTTCCAAGATGGCGCCTTCTTCCATATCTTTTTTTTTTTTTTTTTTAGTTGCACCTCCCTGCAGTGCAGCCAGCACTGTTCCGATAGATTTTTTTTTTGTCTTGCTCCGTTTGTCTTCAATACCAAAAAGAGGATGCGGAGCAAAGGTAAGCGATGTGATAAATTAAATATTAAAACTTTACGACTTTTTTTTAATAATGCTAAAAGTGGCTTGCAGGTCAAACTTAAGTTTGTGAGTTTTACTGCGCCGCACTAATAAAACAAGGGCTAACAATTTGTTGGACAGGGTTAACTGACGGTGTTAATTCGCCCGGGTCAGTTGTATGTTCTGTATTCATTTTAGTGTATTAAGCGAAGGTACGGTGTATTTATAACACCAATGTGATCTTGGTGGGTTGACTAGCTTAACCAGCAGGATTTATGACTTCAGTCGTAGGCAAACGACAGTAATGTTAAAATAGTCGATTGTGCTCAGATAGTTCGAAATTTTCTCCAATTAGCGTAAGCGCGTCTTTTTCAAGATCTTTTCTGGGAACTTTTTTGGCAAAGTAGCACGTTATGTCGTTTATTATGTTAAAGTGAGTATTACGTTGGAGAAACAATAGGCGTTTTTGCGTTGTCATTGCGTTGTCATTGTGTATCAAAAATAAATGGGGGGGGGGGCCTTTGTGTGGTGTCAAACCTGTTTCACTATATTATTTTTTTGGCACGTTATGCTTTCGTAGTATTTGTGATGACTGATGTTATGTTTTTCTGTCTAAGGCTCAAGAAATTGATGTCGTAGTAGGAAAGGACCGGGAGGGTTTCTTCACCAGTGGCCTGACTTTGGGTCAAAAGAAGTGCTCTGTGATCAGAGACAGCCTTCAAGTTGATGGTGACTGGACAATGGACATCAGGACAAAGAGTCAAGGCGGAGAGCCAACATATAATGTTTCTGTAGGCAGAGCTGCCAAAGGTAATTTGTGTTTTTCTTTTGCTTATATATGATTGATAAATGTGTGCAAATGTTCCAGTAGCTTCACCACACATTTACTTATTAGTTTATACTGTCCCATTGATTTTGTGTTGACTATTTAACAATATCATACAAGGTTATGCTTTCATAAATACAATATTTTTTGCTAAAATTCATACAGGCTGCTTTAAGGAAAAGTAAGCTTTGTCATGGACTGATTGTTTGGCTGGAATGATTTTTAAATGCGTTGCAATTAATGTCACTAAAACTTCTATAATGTTAGTTTAATTTAAATTTATGGTAAATTTTTCTAGGTATTTCAAAAATATAATTGGGGGTGGTGTATAGAATATGTAGTAAATGGTTCCTGTAAAGTTAGCAGTAATATAAGTAGTTTTTAGGCCTGTTCATTTTTGTGTATGCAGGTAGGGTTGTTTACATTTGGGGACTGAGTGACCATATTTATCTTTTCATGCACCATCTCTTTCTCTGTCCTGCAATCTTGTTTTAACCAATCAGTACTAATTCTCCAGTTAAATATTTGTGAAACTGCTAATTTAATTGGCTGTGATAAATTTTTCTTGTTCTTTGCTAAACCTATTTCTGGTAACTGAAAAAGGAAAGGCTTTTATATATTTGACGAAAAGCATTCGCATTCTTGTTGTCATTACTCTAGGCCCAGCACTGAAATTGACAGAATTGAGCAGCTGCTTCACAATATTTTAGTTTTCTAATTCTGATGTCCAGGAAGAACAGTCTAGTAACAAATTAATACAGACAAACTCTGTTCTCATACTTGCGTGTTATGGTTTGCAAAGATGGGTAAAAATAAGTTGAATTCTCAGAAAATGTACCAGGAAAAATGATGATAGTACTACTAATGATAGTAGTACTACTTAGTGGGGAGTTCCACCTAAAATAAGTTATTTTGCCTTGGTGTCTTGGTAGTGTAGCATTGTGCAGATTTTTTTTATTTATTTTTTCTTTAGTGTCTACATGACATTTCCTTCAACTTTCTTGGTGTCGGGTTCTGATGTTGCTGGAAGAATAATCACTCAGGACATTTTGTGGGTTGCTTTATCACTGCCCTCTGGTTATTTCAGTTGTAAGCCATGCATGATTACTGACTAAAGAGAGAGCATTGCATGATGATACAGGCAAAACAGGTGCATGGTGTACTGCAGCACGTTTAGTGACAGATAACTTGAAAATCACAACTGCCCCTGAAAGTGCAAAGCTAAACGAGCTTTAAGGATTTAAGTGCACTACCTAAAATAAGATGAATCAATGATTTGTCTGAAGTTAAATTGCATACAGGGGTGAAGGAAACAGCATTGCAGATTTGAGGGTGGCTCTGGAGAAATGATCTGCTATTCATCTTTACCTGTATTGATCACACTTCACATTTCCAGACATGCATTTTAGGCCTGTGATCTTAATAGCAGGGTTCCCCCAGTAGTGAAGCTACAACTTGTGTCCCTAATTGGCCATTAGTTAGTTTGCAGTTAACATTTCAGGAACTGTAAAACACAATTTCTCAAGTTATATTGTTATTCTCCCTTACGGGTCTTCATGTCACCATTCGACTTGGTGCATATGATCTTTAACAAATGGTGGAAATGTATGTGAATCTCATTTTAAGATTGGGTGAAAAATGTCTTATGCTGTCAGTACAGCCTGGATGATGCCTAAACTTGCAATATTGGAGTGTGTTGACACATTAGTACTTGTGTGCATTGTTGTGATCAGTTAATAATTGGACTATTGCTGCTACTAAGTGATAAGATTAACTCTTGCAGGAGTATTTTGTCTTTTGAGTGTTGAAAGCTGTATGGTGACATTTTTGTGCATGAGGAACTTGACTGCTTTTTGTGGTCCTTAATGGTTTCCTGTACTCTGCAGTGCTGTAGTGGTGAGTGATATATTTTGAGACTGGTTCTAATTGTCCATGATCTGCATTTGAGAGCTATTGCAAGAATACACAGTATAGACCCATACATTATAACCGTAAAACAAGCGGCAAGCTCCTATCCCATGATCCCTGTGTGTTTGGAGGCTAGAACAGAACTGGAATGTTTGTCAAACAAAGCGATTTCAGCCTGCATAATATTCATGCAGTATCTGCATACATTAGATCTTTGTTTCTGTGGCTCTCGTCTTAGTAACTAGATGGTGAACTAAAATTCATGTCGTGCGAAAGTAAACCGCACACGGTTCATAGACGGTCATTTATGCCATCAAATAAGTGTTCAGCGTGGCATGAAGAATTGGTTCTGATAAAAGGTTCTACTGCAACTGTGTGTTTTGGATTGGGCCACACTGGATTTTGCAAATGTCCTGTCGTTTGCAGACTTTGCAGAGATATTGTATAAATAAAAGTGGAAGCCGAAACTTTTTTTTTTTTTTAAACCACCTGAAATGAAAGCATCCCAAACAAATTGCGGGAAGTCAGACTGCGTGTGTCACTCAGCACATCTTCAGCCACAGTGTCTTCCACATACTCTGAGGTAACCAAACAGAAGCAGGAAAGTAAATGAATCAGTTCTCTAAAAAGCTGTGTTGCTGTATTGAGTCAATTTTTGTATGGACATTACATATGTTAATTTAATTATGCTACAAGTAGTGTTTCATGTAAGAATATAGCTGCTGGTTAAATGGTTAACATTGGTACATGTATACCCATTTGGTTGATTTGCAAACAAAACGTTGTGATCTCTGTCATATCATGAATTGTGATTCTAACCAAAAATGTCATGCTGTATTTTGGCCCTATTGCTTACTGCGAAAGTGATTATTAACAGCATTATGCCAGCGTGCTCAGTTGTTTAAAAAAAATTGTGTGAAACTGTATGAAAATCAGGTATTGCTAAGGTGATAGGGTATTGCAATGTGAAAATGCCAAATTAGTGTCTGAATTGATGTTTGGTTTCCACCAAGAGTGACCAACCAAAACACAATTTTCATTTGATGGAACTCCCCGTTAACTGTGCTAACTTTCATGTTGTAAATAATTTTAGCCTGAAGTAGATTACAGAACTGAAATGTAGTAATACAGAGTGCAGTTTTTTTTTTTTTTTTTTTGCATAAACACAGCACAGTCTACACACTTGAAGATGGGACTAATTGATGTGAATGAGAGGGGTTCTTTATTTAATAAGTTGTGGGCCTACTTAGGTGTTCCATTTGACAACAGCATGAAAGTGAATGCTTGAGTCATCTGGCTTTTGCAACTATGAGCTACTTAATCTGAACTAACTTGGTGAGCTTTTCTTGGTTTGAATGTTTTCTTTACCTTGCTCTAACGTCTGTCACATTTTCTTTTAACCTCGCTTTCTATCTCTTTTCTTTCAGTCTTGGTTCTTGTAATGGGCAAAGAAGGGGTCCACGGAGGCGGATTGAATAAGAAGGCGTATTCAATGGCAAAATACTTAAGGGATTCTGGGTTCTAGTTTAGTGAGGCTTGGTTAAAAAAAAAAAATTGCAGAAAAACTATAAAAAGAGGAAAACAAAAAAAAAAAAACTTAAATTTTCCCTTAAAACTGTTGCATTAACATCTTGACACATTAACAGTGAAGGGTTATGGGGTAAGAAACTGTCTGTAATGTATCCCTGTGTTTTGGGGGGAATGCTGGTTTCCCCCTTGTTCTTTTCCAAAGTTTAATTTCTGTTTTGTTTTGTGTACTCCAGCAATGGTTTTGGTCATGGGAAAGGAAGGTGTCCATGGAGGGCAGCTCAACAAGAAAGCGTTTTCCATGGCTGACTACCTGAGGAAGTCTGGATATTAGGCAGCCTCTGTCCACCCATCTAGCAGCTCATGATCACCCTGTCGCCTCAAGTTACCTGTAGTTTGTAGATGCTCTCCCCTCATTCACTTTATGTGCCCCTTGTGTTTTTTTTTTTTTTTTAAACCCTTTTTATCCCTTCTCCCCCCATACTGCTTTAATTTGTATGCATTTACACTGTGTTCCCTGTTTTGCTTTGGCATCAGTTTTACCGTATTCTACCCATTCTTACTGTGATAATGCGACATCTTTATATTAAAAGCTCACTATATCACAAGTCTGGGCGCTGCTTATTGAAACCCAGTTCTGTTGGTAAATGGCAGAGGATGGAAACTTGCATTGAAGGACTGACATTTTATATGAAGGTGCCTGTTAGTACTGTCTTGGTTTGACCAATGGCCTTTTGTGCACTTTGAGCAGTTAAAAGCTCATATTGTCTTCCTTTTCTGGAGCATGTCTGGGAGGGGAACTGCATGCATATCTTATAGCTTACTGGTTTTTTTGAACCCCTGAAACCCCAGCCTTTGAACTCCTGCCAAAACACAAATAATATTCTTACATCACCTTAGCATTTTTAAATCATTTTCATGGCACTCCATCATAGAATGAGGCTTGCCCCTAATTAAAACCACTTTTCCTTTTTTGCAAGTTGGAGTTGTATTCTGTATCAGATTTTTTTTTAAGATGTTAGCTGGATGTAGTCTTACAAGTACTTGGCCTGCCTGGCATCGAAATACTGTTTTAATGGCACATCAGCATTGTTACACGGAGACTTTCCTCTCATGACCTCTGCATTACATCCTTAAACGTATGATCTCCATGGACATTCCATACAGTAGCGAAGGCAGTAAAGTTTTGCCAGCTCCTAAATATTTTTTTTCTTTAAGCCTGCCATTCTTGGGTAGTAATATCCCAATGTAACCACCTTCAGCATGTCCCTTTTAAACCATTTTTTCATAGGACCAATTTTAGTTACAGCTTGGGAATATTCAGTTGATTTAAAGTCATTGTTCAAACATTGTAAAGGAGGACTGCTGTCTGCATCTGTTAGCTGACTACATAACTCTAAAGATCACAGTAACAGATTTGCTGCTGAAATCAGCATTAATCTGATGGAGTGGCAGTCTCCTCAGCTGTTTCATTATATATAATTTTTTTTTTTTTTTTTTTTTTTTTTTTTAAATGAATGATTGCATTTGACCTTGTAAACTCTTGCTGTGGAGAGAAACAAAACTGTGGAATAAATTCCTCTGCTCTATTGATCTATGTGATACTAAACTGTCTGTCAAAGCATGGTACTAAACATCATGCCCAATTAAAAATTTAAAATAAGACAACCATGATAAAGCAAAGTGCTATGTACTTAGAGTGATGGAGTTGGTTGGAATAAGATTTTTTTTTTTTTTTCTCTTTTGTGCAGATTTCTACAAACTGTGTATCCAGTGCCATAATTTAGAAAAATGATGTTGTTCTGGGATGGATTTTTAACCTCTGCCCAAAAAAATACTTATAAATGGCACTTAGATCTTTTAATGCAAGCTCAATGTTAAGGCCTTGTTGAATATGTATAAATGAAATCTTGTTGCTTTTTTTTTTTTTTTTTTTTTTTTTTTACAAACCCCACATTGATAGACCCAGCAAATTTAATAAAGGGGATAAAGAGGAACAAAAAACAATTATAAAACA
>JABJVR010029127.1:0-15157 GCA_025773905.1 Chitala chitala
TTTTTAAAACCAAAAATTATTTTGTATTCATATATATATATATATATATATATATATATATATATATATACACACACACACACACACACACACACACACACAGAAAGACTATACTTTTCATGAGGGTACTTAACCCCAAAGACAGCATCAAACTAGAAACCTAAACACTGCAGTCTCGAGGCTGTGCTGTTGTCCTTCACATAATTTGTCACCTAATTTGTCTAGCAAAAGGCATTTGCAAAGGAGAAATTGACATAAATTAACACTTCAAAGCCTTCTAAACACTTTAATGCCTCACAGTGTGCTCCAGTTCAAGAATTTCACGTGTAGTTGGGAATATTTCTTTTCTGTATCGTTTTATGTTATTTAACTCCATTGCATGTGCTGCCTCCTGTTTCCTTATGCAGCACAAACAACAAACCAGTGGTTTCAAGAGAATGTAAATGACTCTCTCAGGTACCATGAGTGTTGATAATGAGCCCAAGGGAAGCAATGTGCATTATTTATTTATTTAATCTAGTTTAGCAGTATGAAAACGGTGTAAAGGACCCTCCAGTTTGATTACATGCATCTGGATGTATTATATGGTATAGTATACTATGTATTATAGTGTATAGTACGGGCGACCTTGTGGCTCAGTGGGTAGAGTAATTTCTCTCTGGGGTTAATAAAGTGCTAAAAAAATTTAAATTAGCTATATTAAACATTAAACAGTTTAGGATATTTAGAACTAAAATTCCTGTCAAGTTCTGCATCACGTAACCTGTAAAATACCAGGCAAATTACAAAGGAGTACACTTTTTTAGGTGTGCAGACTTGCATCTAGTTATATTCCCAGGCCATTTGGACTATAGCTCTCTGGGGGTTTTACTGAAGGATAGAAAGCCCAAAGGTATGAGCGTGCACTATCGTGCATTACTGTTTACCACCGCACTAGCATGGCTGCTCTGCAGCTTGGACGTAATTACACACGTCTGTGAGGTGAGTGATGAAACACATTTAAACACACGTCAGCTGTGCAGAAAGGTGCCTCGCAAACACTGGATAAAATTAGTGTAAACCGCTCAGCACTGCCGCAGAGAGGGCACTGTAAACTACAACAAAAATTATATTCCTCATAATGAAGTATTGATCAAAACAAAACGGAGTGTATTTAATCACGAAGAAATCAATTGGTCTTAAGCAAACAACTTCTATCTTATTTTTCACCACCTTCATTCACAGAATACAAGTAGTAGGTGAAGAAATGATTTATGTCTGGCTAGTATGACTAATTTTCCTTATTTTATACAGGATTGGATATGTCCTCTGTATGAAGAGGTGCCTTCACGGTAAATACTGAAGAAGGGAAAAAGCCTACAGCAGTGTACAGACGTCCTTTATGCATAGCCCA
Organism: Chitala chitala; assembly: GCA_025773905.1. Taxonomy (NCBI): domain Eukaryota; kingdom Metazoa; phylum Chordata; class Actinopteri; order Osteoglossiformes; family Notopteridae; genus Chitala; species Chitala chitala. The sequence continues at coordinate 1,394 of JABJVR010029127.1, forward strand.
ATTCTACTTATCTCAAACACTAAAAGATAATATTTGATTTGGATGCTCTGGATGCTTGTGTCTGCTTCTCAGGGGGGGTCTGGGAGTGGCATCCTGATACACTAAACACATGAATACCCAACAAATAATGGCAGCCTGGTTCAATGGGTAGAGCACCAGGCTGGGAGGTAGAAGCCTCCCAGTCCCTGGTTCAAATCCCAACCAGGTATGTCCTTGAGCAAGACACTCAGTGCTAGCTCCCTGGGCACCATGTGGCTGCTCACTGCTCCCCCCAGGGGGATGGGCTAAATGCAGAGAACAAATTTCATTATGACATGTATGTAATGACAATAAAAGCTGATTATTATTATAAAAGCAACAATGAGTAAAGCAGCTAATCTGAAGGGGGAAAAAGTGAAAGAGCAGAGAGTGATGGCATATTTACTTTGGATTATGTGCATTGTCAAGCATTTGGAGTCAGGGGAGGAATATGAACTGTACGATAAAATGCATTCAGCGTTAGTGCTCTACACAGACCGTGGATCACGTCTGCTCACATGACAAAACACTGTCACAATATGGTGTGTTTAAGACCCAAGGGGATTTCCAGAGAAAGACTAAAAGGACCTCACAATACTCCCAGTGTTCGTGTTGTTAATTGATTTTACAAAGCTGCTAAGATTGCTGTATGGGGTAAGCGAGGGACGACTGAGAACCAGCAGGTTTTCTTTGAAAAGGAAGGAACTTAATACGCTTAAAAGTAAAGATTCATCTGCCTATTATATTAAACTGAGCCACATGGATTGCTGAAATGTGAATTTCAGGTATAAAAACTGGCTATAATTTTGGTTCCAGATGGATGACAATTTCCATTTTCCATATACCACAAAAAAGCTATTTTAAAATACCACGGACTAGATGCACAGGCAGTATGCAACACTGAGGATTGGATCACTTGCTCATATAAATAAATGGCCTATCTTGTAAACAGACAGAAATAGGAATTTTAGAACACGTCAACAGTGACAGTGCTGAATAAAAATAACGCGGTACACACTGCACCCATGCCTGACTGTGGAGAAGGTTTCACAAGGACTTATCAAAGCATATGCAATGTGGCAGGTGGGCCTTAAAGCACACAAAATTATACACATCTACATTAGGTGTCATTACACCCCTTATTGATTAGTGCTTTTTAACATATCCTTTTTGCAAGCTGAAGAGAAGCCCTTAACAGGTATAGATATAATGTGAAAATGGATTAGAGACACCTAGCATGCAGGGACTCATGACATGAGACAACAACACAGCTATTTATGGTGTTACCATCACCCATTAATTTCATATTTCAGGATGGTCACTGGGTTTACCAGCTGCCTACATTGCTTTTAAAAGTAAATTTTATGTATCCCAGAAACAATTTGGGAAGACGTTGAATATTTTGTGTTTACTCATCCTCAGAGCTTAGTAGCAAATGAACCTCCACAAAGTTATGCATTCTGTAGCATATTACATAAAATTTTATGAGCATGATTCAATTAAAAAAATTCATTTTGAGAAGAAGCTGAAAGTATGTGACTTGTATCTGTATCGTATTAAGAAGTTCCAGTACATGAGAAACTACCAGGAATGAATCATACCGAAGATCCACACAACTGAATGGAGAACACGTTTGACGGAAGCAGAGGAGCAGAACTGCTGGTTATATCTGGTGTAACTTCCACCACTCCTGTCCTGCCTGTCCTGCCTGGTTATGCAGCTCAGTGACTGGATGTCATGGTAGGCTGTAATCTAAAGTGGCACTTTCATACTAACTGTAGACCACGTAACACAAAGGCGTAGCCGCTCTGCAGAAGTTACAGGTCCACTGTCTTCACACAGTACCACTAAGAGCTTTGTTAACATCTGAATCCCATTATGTAAAACAAGGACCATGAAAACACACCTACCGGGTCACCAAACAGGGGAGATGAAAAGGAAAACAAAATGCTTAAACACAACACTGCCTGTGCCCCTCAGAAGTAATCAAAAGTCTATTTCATCAACTTGTCAGCTTTTTACTTGCCTTGGGTTGTTACTATTGCCTCAGCCTATTATTACTTTATAAAATTCTTAGTACTTTATTAATCCCAGAGGGAAATTACTTTTCTGCATTTAACCCATCCCCTGAGGGAGGCAGCGGGCTGCCAGCCATATGTGGCACCCAGGGAGCTAGTGCTGAGGGTCTTGTTGAAGGACACCCCTGGCTGTGCGGAGATTCAAGCCCATTGAGTCACCAGGCTGCTGGTTATTATATTACATTGTTATGAAAAGGTGGCATGGTGGTGTGGTGGTCAGCACCATCACTTCACACCCCTGGCTCCAGGGCTTGACTCTTCCCTCAGGTCCGTGTGCATACAGCATATGTGTTCTCCCTGTGCTTGGCAGGTTTTCTCCAGGTTCTCCGGTTTCCTCCCATGCAGGTTAGGTTAATTGGCATTTGCAAATTGCCTGTAGTGTGTGTGTGTGTTCTGTTGTGGGTTTAGCCCTGCCCAGGGTGTCCCCTGCCCTGTGCTTCCTGAGATGGACTGCAGGCTTCCTGCAACCCTGAACTGGATAAGGCAGTAAAGCGAATGGATGGATGGATGGATTATTTTTATTACTATTATTATTATTATTATTATTATTATTATGCTGCATCTTTTGGTTCTCATCAATTAGTTATGATGAATGTAGAAATGTATAGCTGATAGTTCTATGGTTTTAATCACACATATAAACAGTGCAATAGGGACAAAATCATAACAAATGCACTATGAAAAAGACAAGTAGTTAGAAATAACTGGGTCCTAAGAACACATTTCAAAGCGTTTAGGCTATAATCTGAGGATTACAAATAAAACACACTACATGATTGGAAAGCAAGTAGCTTTAATTGCTTTGGTACAGGAAGAGAGAGTAATAAAGCACTGTTCATCTGTGCCAGCCATGATAATTAACACACTGGACATGTTCATATTTTTCCACCGGGAATTTAGCATAGTTCCAGCATAATTTTGCTTTTAGTACAAAGAGACAGATAGGTCGAGCAAACCTTAAAACAGCCTTCCCAACTGGGTCTTTGTCAGATCAGAACAAAACACTTAATAGAAATGTAGCAAATTAACAACAGACTCCCTGCAGTGTGACCTGTGACCAGAGTATCAGAGGCTGAAGCCTCCCGCTAGTCCGGCTCGCCGACCTCATTAGCTCCGAAACCCAATCACTGTCCTCTATTTCATAGATAAAACATACTGTCAACAGGAAGGGAAGACCTTGATAATAAGTGTGACTTGTCACCCGTCAGGGCTTTTGGCTACTTCCCAAAAAAAAAAAAACAAAAAAAACCACAGGAAGGGGAAGAGGAATTGTGGAAAGTTTTATGATGACACCGATAGTATCCTGTCAGAATTTCCTTCTTTTTTATTGCTACCCTTTAATAAACAGCCAAGAATGCATTGTGTGAAAGCATGCATTAAACATGTCATATCCCCAGCATGAAAGGAAAGCCAACTCTGCAAGGATAAAGGATGTCATGGAGAAAAACCTTCAAAGACGACATCATTACCCTTTATTTAACTAAATGTTCAGATATCTCTGTTTTTCCAGAGAAGATAAAGGTTTCATCACAGGATGTTAACTCACTGTTTTCCCACATGCTGTCATCCTGTGACTGTATCATGTTAAAAATCACTCTTTAAAGCTGGTCCTGCATTGAACATGAACCTATTACTTGTACTTTGTAATTAAAAAAATAATATTGGTTTGTAATTTTAAAAAGCTTGTGTTCCAATGCACTGTTCGTTTTTACTATATATCTAGGTGCTTCCCTAATATGATTATTACATTGAATCGACTTACTGATCGTACACTTTCCTTTTACAATTTCCACGTATCCCAACACTTGCAATAATCTGATTCTTATCAAACTCCGTTTTTCATTTGATTAAGGTATCTACATTTCTTGTTTCTTACATTGTTTTGTGGATGTTCCTAATGATGTTTACAAGGCTTTGGAGTTTCCATGTCTTGCACTACACACGTTCACTTGACAGCATCACCGTAAGGGCTGCTGTGTTCAATACCTTTAACTGATTATTCTGTTTCAGGTTGACTGCAGCTCAGCAGGAAGCACGGTTGCCTGATTTGGCAAAAAGGAGGAAGAGTCAAATTAGACAGGTTGTACTGGAAGTCAATTGGAGTTATTGAAACTTCAACAATTAAAATGGCTATATGGAAGGGACTGTGTAAAGTACCAACGGTGTGTTGTTACACTACGCTAAACTGCTAAACTGAAGTGGTATTGCAATACGAACATTCTTATGACAATGAATACCTACAGAAGGGTTTTTACACAACTGTGTTCAAATGAGCTACATAGAAAGACCACTTCTGAATCAGCTAAGTCCCCTACCATAATTTACTATATATGATATGATATATATTGTTGCGAAAGGCGCTATATAAAAATAAATTGAATTGAATGATTCAAACAATTGAGAGAAATACAGCCTATCATGAGAACCATTAAAATAACGTATTAAAATGTGAAAGTACATTATGATATGAAACGTAAAACTATTTCAAAACTTATTTAAAATATCCCCTACTCCACTGTTATCACATCCAGTAAGCCAGTGTTATAACAACAGAGACAAACTCCAAAAAGTAATTCCAGAAAAAAGTTAACTGAATCATACAGAAGTTTCTTCCACATGATTTTGCAGATAAATTGAAGGCATTAACACAGTGTGTATTCAGTGTATATTTATTGAAATAGATTTAAAGCCAAGCGGCACGGGGGCGTGGTGGTTAGCACTGTTGCCTCGCACCTCCAGGCCTGGCGCTTGATTCCCCCCCCAGGTCTGTGTGTGTGGAATTTGCATGTTCTCCCTGTGCTTGGTGGGTTTTCTCAGTTTCCTCTTATAGTCCAAAGACATACAGGTAGTGTGTGTCTGTGTGTGGCCTGTGGTGGGTTGGCACCCTGCCCTGGGTGTCCTGTGCCCCTTGGGATGGGCTCCAGGCTTCCCACAATTCTGAATTGGACCAGCGGTATACAGAATGGATGGCTGGATTTAAAGCTTTTAGCCTGCATGCTGAAACCTGAAACCCTGTTCTCACATCCACATTGCAGATGGAATTTGTTTCATTTTCTCCATGCTTGGCCTTGACAGTTTCGGTTCTGTGTCTGTGACTATTCCAGGGGGTAAAACAGGTAGGAAACATGTCACTTTGCCCTTGAGGAGGATATTTGACCTCAGCTAAAAGCATCTGGCTGTATAAATGTGTGCCAATGCTAAATGTTAACCATCTGCGAGGCAAATAAATGAGGTAATGGATGTACATAAATGTGGATGTGAAAATGGTGAATCAGAGCAGTAATGCTGCTGGACCCAGGATGCTGTGAGTGAAACACCACCGTGATCCTACAGCGCCTCTCTAAATCGGCCTCAGCAGGCAGCTTTCTCTTTGGAAGGCCTTCGCAATTATTTCAGCACGCAATCATCATGCTTTACTGTTGCTATTTCAATTCTCCACCATTCACCATGGACTGCAATTGAGCCCGCTGGGGTGATTTTTATGCATCAAAAATGCACGGAAGCACTCATTTCCAGGTCAACATTTCCCTTTGTCTCCATGTGCCCGTGACGAACGTTTTTTGGGGATTTCACTGGTTCACGTCATGCGCCATGGGACTCAAAGCAGCTGTTCACGTCATCACCATTGTTGTCGAGGCTTGCTAGTCGTGGTAGAGCTTAACAAAAGCTCTTTGACCTCTGCCCAACATCAGCGGAGCAATAACCGTCCGTGACAGCAGGAAGGCCAAACACCAGAGGGCGAGGCAAACACATGAAGTACAGCAAGCCTTACAGAAGCCGTCATGAGATTGACACCATGGAAACTTGTAATAAGGGGCACTGAATTAATGTTTAATACCCATTTTCCCCAGTCTTGCATACGTGACCTCAAAGGGTTTTCAGAAGGACCAACAAAAAGGCAGTCTATTAAGAACTCTGTGTTTGTGAGAGCCTGTCTTTTGAATCATTAAAAGCTATAATTTGCCTACTGCTGGTCCAAAAAATAACAGATGGTGTCATTTTACTATAATTGGGTATTCTGTATTAACACAAAGGGAACTGCAAGACTTTTACAAACATCATAAATTGCTTTTTTGGTTTAGTACTCCTTTAGATTGTCGTTTGACCTACTAACACAAAGCAGGCTGAAAACATGTGAGAAAATGGTTTTAATTTTCTGCTCCCATGTTCCACCTAAATGTGATCTTGGAATGTACCATTGCTTTTAAAGTTATTGACTCATAATTGAACAAAACATGGTCATTTCTTTGTAAAAACCAGTTAAAACCAGGCTGGACAAATTACGCCTGCAATCATATGAATTTACTAATTAAGTAATGCAATGCTATAAGTGTACGACTTTTGCTAGAATAGCTATTCTCCTGTGTAGATACTTTGAAATTTTAATTAAAGTCATAATGGTTTGTTAAATTCATGAACATTTTTGTTATTACTGGGCCTTTTAAAGGTCTTACATCAAATAAATAAAAATGCAGACTGTTATATCTTTCTAACATTTACAGTTTTATTTTAACCAAATTATTACTCAAATAATTTGAGTTTCCTCCACATACACCGTTGTCTAAAATGCCTCTAGTATGAATGAGTGTGTGAATTTCCTCTATTGATATAACTTTAATGTACGTTTTGCAGATATGCACATGTGGGAAATAACATTTAATTACAAACCAAATATAAAAATGAGAGTAGGTAATGACCACAATGCAATATTAACAATAATATAAAATCCAAAAACACCCACTGAAATAGTCTATTTCAACAGTGGACACTTAAGTGAAAATAAGTATTTAAAATGATCACAATGTAGAACAGGTAGCAGTAACTGGCATGCTTAGCAGAACAATCTAAAATTTCAGATACGTTGTTTTTAACAGCATGTCACGGATTTGGCTGCCTGCAACACATCACATGAAGGCTGCATATAGTAGAAGCATGTCCTGTTTCCATATTTGCTCCCATCACTATTTAAAAAAAGGTTCCCTTATTAGTCACATTATAAATTTACATTCTGAAAAATTGTACACTATATACTTATGGCATTTTTTTCCCAAACTTTTGTATGAAGATTTTCTTCAACACAAAAATCCCATGTACAACTGGAAAAACCCTGCCAGGACTCAAACCCACAACATCACAGGACTCAAACCCACAACATCACAGCCTGCTTGTAGTTACCAGACAAGAAGATTAACCCACTGGACAAAATAGACGAGGTCCTCCCTTAGACGACTAAGCAGACTGTTATCCTGACAGGTGAGGATTCATACGTCAGCAGTATTTACTCTGTAACACATGTAAACAGTTCAGTAATATATGATTCTGTGAAAAAGACACCTTTAATTTCTTGATTCACAAGTACACAAAACACAAGTCTCAGAGTCTAAGCTCACAAGGGGACACTTATCTAGAAAACCAAGGCATTGCTGTCTGAAAACGTGCAACTTCCTTTCATTTGCAACGTGACCTTTTTAGTTTCATAAAGAAAATACATTTTTTCACTAATCTTCACTAATAAAAGGGTAATGTCACATTCGGCAGGGCGGGACAGGCAACAACCAGGCAGGGCAAGGTCTACATGCAGAAATGACTTTAATTGCAAAGTGAGCGTAAAAAATGAAGACCAACGTTACACATAAGTAATACTACAGGCAGGGGAGAGAACAGCAAACGAGGGAACTAGACGGGCAACAGAATAATGAGCATATATACAGTCAAAACTAGTAAATGCAGAATACAGAACTGAGACACACAGGGAACAAGTAAACCTAGGTTTTAACAACAGGTGCACACCAAGTTACCAAGTGTGCACGCGCCTAAGGAGTGCAGAGACAGGAAACAGCAAGCAGGTGCAAACAACCAGGGAACAAGGAAACAGGACAAGAGAACAAGAGGGCAGGGCAACACAACAGGCAAACATCAAGTGTGCACTCCAAGAGTACAGAGACAGTACTACAGGAAAGAGTCATGAAGGCAAACAAGGGAACAAGAAAACAAAACAAGCGGACCAGGGGGACTGGCAACACAACAGGCTGCACTGAGCAGTTCGTTATAGCATTTCCTCATATAAAGTTAAGAAATTTTTATCAAACATGGAAAATTGTACCTCCCTTTAAAACAAAACTAAACCATTATTATAACATTAAGTGGGGAAGGCAGAGAAGTAATAGTTGGTGTCCGAGAGAATTACCTTTTGCAGACAGTGTCACGGGAAATGCAAACACCACAATAAGCTAGAGTGTCCTCCATCTGGTCTGGCTGACCACACTGAACAGGCAACAGCCTTGAACTGAATTTTTCAGCTTTAAAAATACTGGTATATATTGCATTTACCCGTACAGAAAACGGCATGACATACAAGGTTAAGAATGCAGTTTAGTCATTCAAATATACCTAACACAGTACAGGGTGAGAACTAAGGAGTACTGGTCTTTGTTTTTTGACTAAATTAAAACAGTGTTTTAATAAACTTCTGTACAGAATTTTTTTGTGTTTTGAATGTCAGCCTTCCTTCAGAATGGTATCCAAAAAGCTGTAAATAAAACTAAAATAAATGAAAATAAACTAAAACTAATTTTAATAAAATACAAAATACAACTAAAACTGGTATTACTCTACTAAATGTGCTAAAACTAAAACTGCAACTGAGATCTGACATGCTAAACTAAATAAAAATAAAAATTTATGAAAATTTCCAAGTTAAAATAAACCTGCAATGCACCCAGGTCCTGTCTAACTGCCCTGCATCTGATCTCAGATACGATTCTAAACAACCAAGAGAGAACAGTTTAAAAATGCTGACATAGTCTCAACACTGGCCACTTTAGCAAATCTCTACAAAAATACAAAAAAAAAAAAAAAAAACACATGAACTGAAACCTGTTTAATTGTTTTTTTAATAATGTATTTCTTAATTAATTGTCAGGTATAAATATTCACCATAAATATTAATTTTTAAAGTCTTCATGATGCAGCATATGCATCATGAAGTAAGGAGCTCGGTACTTTAAACCATCACTGTCTCCTCAGTCATTTTGAAGTGGTCTGGTTATGCAAAGTCTGACATCAAACAAACCACTGTCTGTTGCAACACCTGTATCAGCAAAAAACAGAAGCATGACAAACTTACAGTATTTCACCATGGCCAACAGAGGCGCACAGCCTAGTGGGACTAGTGTGTGGTTCTGTGAGATGCTCGAGCTAGCGGCAGCCTCCAAACATCTGCTAATAAGCAGGTAACAATCGCGGCAACATTTCTTCATTACACACCATATGAGAAGAAGGAGCCATGGCGGAAAGAGATTACAGATGTTTAATATCACCAAACATATAGTGCCCATATATACAGTACAAAAGTCTGGATTCATCCTAATACTGAACACCATTGACCAAAGATATGAACTACTAAGATGAAAGTACTTTGAGGTCTCTCTGTATGACGTAAAAATGAGTACATAAATTGTTGGTAGAATTAAATCTTTTCCATAAACAAATAAAAGCTGTTTAAAATGAATTTGTCCTAATAAATTGGCAAATTAATTCTTAGGTCACATCACCCAGCTCTAAGCACAGGACATAAAATCTTTCCCCCGCTATTCTGACAAGGGCCACAGTTATACACACTAGTGAAACAATATTATTTTAACAATAAAAAATATAAATAAAAATAAGACATACGTGGATAATATGCTCTCATGTAAGGTGACTTAGAAGAGGGCAGCATGTTTCATGGAAACATGTACTATATATTTAAAATGGTAAATTAAATGGTGGGATAATATAGTACAATTATCATGCTCTTGGAAAGAACCTGATGGCCAGAAAAGTTTGCATAATTAGTACACTTTTTTCCTCCTACTAATAAGCACGGATAATAGTAGCATTAAGGTATTTTGAGACATACTTTTATTAGCCAGTTCCTTTTCATTACCTAATCTCTTATCACAGTTCTGGAAAGTTACATTTCTTTTAAATGCTTAGCTAGAAGGAAGATATGCATCCAGCATAGCAAGTTTCATGACTGGTAAAAACTCACAAGAGACACAGATTCCCCTGCGCTCCACAAATCGTAACAGACAGTTGACAGTTGACACCAGTCCTTTGGGAGGGAAATTACTGAATAATTCAATCTCTATTACAAATACTGACTGAAATTGCCATATGAGTCCTTAGCAATATCCTATCATGGGAAGAATCAGTCAGTACACCACTGTAAATGATTTCCAAGAAGCAGCTGGATACTTATAATCCAAAACATTTGAAGACTGAGTGCTCTCCACTAGTGGTCAGTTTACATATCCAGCCTACTTCCACTGAAGGAGAAATTGTTTTCATACATTGAAATTAACGCTTTACTGATGCCATAAAATGCAGCTATGATGATTTTCCTCTCAGATTTTCAATTATATTGTCTTAAACACAGTGCAAGCAGTTTATAGGAAAAAAGTGGTATAGCGCTGTGTTGGTAGGTGGGTGTACTGGTCCTTCTATCCCTTTGAGAGCACATATTCATATCTTCATCTGCACACTGTTGCTGCATGAATAAAATGTAAGACAAAACGCCCATTTATCCACCCATCCAGTAACCAACTGCTTATCTTGTACAGGGTCAAAGGAAAAAAAAAAAATGTAATTTTTTTTAATGTTTAATTTTATCTTCCCAATACAACTATAGTTGGTACTTTTCAAGCGTTCATCTCCTTACAAAACATTTTTATGTGGGTATACTGTAAATCCATTTTTTAGAGGTGGGTATATGCTGTGTACCTGTGTATACACACTACTACATCAATGATCAGAAGCCTCTGGATTTTCAGGAATTTCTTGGAGAGGTTCACCATCATAGAGCATGTTCAAAATATTATGTAGGCATTCGTTAACAATGTTCTTTGATTACAATGACCCCTTGGGTAGAGGACTAGTAAACTGGCTTGCTGTAAAACACTGTTCCTGACATGCCTCCAACATGTGGATGGTGTAGCATTCCATCCAAAATGAGTCTGTATGAAAGAGGTTACGTCTTGCAGGAGGGACCTATGTATAAGGGATATATATATACAACAATTAACAAATCAGATTCAGACAAGTGAAATAGGAAGCCCAGCAGCCTGTCATATTATGCAACTCCTCATTAATTAGTCAAGCTGTTTTAAATAGGAAATTACCACAGCGGGAGCATGAAGACATCTAGTTTTCAAAAATTAATTGTACATGCATAACATGTCAGCACTTATCTATAGATCCTTCATGTTTTACGATATACAGACGAAAGGAGACAGGTGACTGTTTTCATGGTGTTGCTACTCATATTGACAATCCACCCATATTTTATACACACTCATATAAAGTGTTCAAAATTAACAGAGTGGAAGTAGCTACAACGTTTTACCTGCTTGTAGCCAGCAAGATTTCAGCTGGATTTCAGAGTTATTATAAAACTTGACCCTTTATGACAGTAATATTTGATGTACTATTGGCATTGACCCCCTCCCATTACTGAAGAATATTCACTAACAGTTCATAAAATATAGCCGGTACTTACTACATGTTTGTCATTATTTATCCTGCAGTTCTTTACACACTAGAACAGTTTGACAGCTGCAAGTTTGTGAGGTGTCAAATGGATTTTAAAAAAGAAAACAAAATACTTACTTGAAGCGTGTCTCATTGTATTAAACCGGCAACAATAATGTCTCTGTTTAATGACCTGAAAGGCCACTGAAAGCAGTTCCAGCTAATGTCTCAGCCAGTATTATTTATTTATTTATTTTTTTGCAGGAAATCTACATACCGCAGGGCAAAGAGGAGGTGTACACAACCATGAAAAATTGACCTAATGGTGACTCCGCTAATGCCACTTTGATCTGCCTCGCTTCTTACCAAATCTATGCAGACAGAGGCAGTCATTGGCCAGGCATGCCTTCCGGTTCAATCTGAGCAGCTGCCATGATGGCAAAGCGGCCAATGAATCAAGGGATCGATGGAGTATCTGCACCACGGGAGAAGTAATTTCTGTTGGTGGTTATATGATGAAAAGTGTAAAAAAGAGTTTATAACAGGACGGTTGCGTGTGACACTTCATCAATTCCGCAGTCCGCAGTGCAGAATTACTTGGACGCCACTGGTCTTTACAAATGACACAAGCTCTGGGCATTCTGATCACCACTAGCAGAGTCTGGGGAGAAGGAAAACTAGCTGAACTGCAAACAGGGAAGAATGTCCGTTCATCTTGCTGTCCTGTGAGCAGGGCACCGCCTCTGCAATAAATAACTTCAACAAACAAGCTGACTCTCCTTTTGCTATGCTTTCTATTTTGAGAAGAACCAACAGAGGCACAGGGTCTGATGTTAACATGAATACAGCTTGGTTCAAAAAGCCATTTGACAATCTAATGTTTTTGGTTTGACTCCAAACCTAGAGAGTCCACAGCGTTGATTTTAATTTTGCCTGAAGTTCACAGGGCATTTTGTGACTTCTCGGGCTGAAATTTATTTAACATCAGTCCAAGATTTCCACCTAAAGTGTCAGCTTTAGTTTTGGCTGGTGTTTGCTCAATACTATGCAATTACACATTCTGCTGATGTTATAGTTTTTAAAGATGAACCACAAAGAGGAAAAGGGCAAGAGAAGAGTCCAATATTACTGCCCTGGTCAGCTCACAGAAACATACAGCCTATAATTAATCTCAGTTTTTTTGCGAGGGCAGGCTCTATTGCTAACCCATTTTTCCTCGTCAAACCCAAATTATTGGTCAGCAACGTGTCAGTGGCCTGTGTTTAATAATTGACGAGTTCAGCCTCACTGTCCCTGTTACTGCAAATTACATAAATGCTCAATGATACTGCAGGTGATACAAGGAAACATCCTCTACTATGTTTGTGGGTTGCCTTCAGTAAAAGGTTAACAAATTCTTTCAAAAGAGTGGCTGAAGAGCTGTGCGCCAAAAGTTTAAACTTCATATTTTTTGTGCTTGCAGATACCATAACACAAGGCCAATCCGTTTGTGACATTCAGATACACAGAGGCAAGCCCTTCTTGGATGACGGGGTATTAAACCTCCGCTTCCATCACTGGAAACATGACGGCTCACATCCGTCATGGATTAGAGGGATCCTAAAGGGATTTGCTAATGATATTGACTTTAAGCGATCTATTCCGAAAGGCAGGGTTAAGAGGCAGCCCATAAATATGCCCCAGCCTCAGATGCTCCAGAATAAGATATGCTACAAGAAAAATACTTTTCTGCCATATCATCCCTCAAATTTACTTTCATTAAAGTTCCCAACACCGTGGCTCTGCTCCAATTCATTTACTTCAAAGTAACAAAATCAGCACTGCATGCCATTGATTTAATTTCATAATTTTATTTTGGAGAAAGTCATTCCAGCACTTGCACACTAAGAGTTTGGTTCCTACAGTAAAACAGGATGAAAGTCAAAACTTTGAGACCATCCTTCAAAAGTTCAAAAACATTTTTTCCCAAAACTGCAGTACACATGATATATGACAATGTAATGCACTCTTTCATTTCACTTTGGCAGAAACATCCATGCTGCATACCTCATCATATCCCTATCACCCAGTTACTGCATACCTCAACATATCCCTATCACCCAGTTACTGCATACCTCAACATATCCCTATCACCCAGTTACTGCATACCTCATCATAT
>JABJVR010029127.1:15257-35440 GCA_025773905.1 Chitala chitala
CAACCTGTTACCCAGCTGTCTGGCCACTTCTACCAACAACCTGTTACCCAGCTGTCTGTTCCTTTTGGACAGTGGTCTTCTCTTCCAAAATGTGTCAATAAGAGTTACTTTACTCAACATAACCCTTAAAACTAGTTCAGTTAGACTTCCTCATGTTTTAGTGGGTGCTCATGATTGAACTTTTCATTACTTCACAATACTGGACATTTTACATAATTACAGAGATAGTGTTTCCCCTAGAAATGTTTCAGACATACTGGTTAGAGGATAATAGAGGTTTTATGTGCACGCACAAAAATGTTTAGTTATTTATTTCCTTCATGTGCATCAGAACACTTTTGGTTGGTCATTTCCATGTAAAGGTCATGTAATACAAGGAAAGTATCAATAAGATGTATTTATTGCACACAAATATCTGTCAAGTAAATTTTAAAAAATATAAAGAAAAAGATAAAATCCATATAATGACTTATCAGTAAGCGGCATGGTGGTGTGGTGGTTAGCACTCTCGTCTCACACCGCCAGGCCTGGGGTTCGATTCCCACCGTGTGTGTGGAGTTAGTATGTTCTCCCTGTGCGTGGTGGGTTTTCTCTGGGTGCTCTGGTTTCCTCCCACAGTCCAAAGATGTGCAGGTTAGGTTGATTGGTGTCTCCAAAATTTGTGGGTGGGTGTCCCATCCCCTGTGCCCTATGTCTCCTGAGTTGGGCTTCAGGCTTCCTGTAACCCTTAATGGTATAAAGCAGTACGGAAAATGAATGATGTATAAAATATGTAAATATTAATTACAACTATAATAAACTCTCATGTTGGTGCAAACTGAAATTTGAACTGCTCTGCAATTGGAGCGGTATGCACTGGTTCACCTGCAGCTTCCATAAGACCCACAGCTCCACTGACGGTTATGCTAACAACGGCATTAGGTGGTGCCATGCTCACTTTAGTGTTAACAGCAGCCAAATAATTGCATTTTGAGAAATCTTCCAGTGTTTACTCAGACTTCATTACAAAACAGATTCACTCCATGACAATTACTTAGAAATCAATTAGGTATAGTTAAACTATACTATATATTGACACAATTCAATGCTGGTATAATGTGTTGAAAGTGCAGACAAAAAAATAGGATGACTGTATGGTTTCACGAGAAAATATTAAATATCTCAAACTTACTGTAACCTGGTAAAGCATGGATGACGAATCCCTAAATATAACCCAAACCTTTTTGCATTTTACGTACTTTTTGTTCTCATTATTCCACAAAACCAGGTCAAAGTCAACACTTTTGTGTTGTAACGAGAAACATTTTCAGTTATAACACAAAAGCAGCACGTTGTGTTATAACGTGAAACTTTGTCGTTACTATACATAACCAGACCATTTTGTTAAAACAATAGGCTTTGGTGGGAGGTCTCTATTAAAGGGGAAATACTGAGTGAATTCCCTGTTTGGACTCTGACAGACATAATTTCAATAAACTAAGAAAGCAGACAAATTACAAATTACTACCAAATCTGTCATTATTATTTAGCCAAAACCTGAAAAGAGCAGGAAAACGCAATAGGCAATATGCACATAAATACATAACACTTGGAAAAAAAAAATCATTAATTGATAATGTTTTGGAAAAAAAAAAATGTAGTGCTTTCTGTTTATATTTATATAAAGGTTTATATTTTTTGAATTTGTTCTGTAAACACTGGCAAAATCAACAATCTAGCACTTTTTGAAAACCTCTAAAATTGTCAGTTACAATTATATATTTGCGTCCCCATATCATCAGCAGTGTTTTGGACAATTCAGGATTTTTCCCTGTGCAAACTCTTAATTACGTGTTTGGCTACTTGCTTTGCAGCACTGCCGGTGAACACTCATATGAATTATGCTATGTGGCAGAGCCTGAATGTCCGAGACTGCTACATTCCCCCACCACAGAATATCCCCAAGGTTCCATCAGAGATGCGGCTGGTTTAAGCAGAAGTCAAAGAGGCGATTTAAGTCTCCCCCAGCGGTCTCCACTTCCTGGCTCCTGGAGGAGCTTGGAAAGGCAACAAAAGCAAGTTTAAATTTATGACACAAAAATGGTAATTGTGTAGCGCAGGCTGCCGTGTGGCCGGGACCTGTAATGAATGGGTAGAATCAACTCCTTTCTGTCATCCCGTCACTCTCCCCTCCACCCATGGGACTGCCTTCAGTGGACTAGTACTCCATACCACCCTGTCACCCTCACCCAGCAGCCATGCATGCCGTGGACTGTCTTCAGGATCTCAATGTTACCATGGTGATGACAGCTTGTTTGCCAGATGAAATACAGCAGTGTTCACACATTTCTGAAATACCTTCACCTGTAGCTAACAGCTGCAGGAAATTGCGTGCTGAGAAATAACTGAGTAACTAAAAGCACAGCAGCAGACCTTCAGAAATCCTAGGAACTAAAAATATACCAATAAAAAATGTATATAAAACTGGAAAAAATGTATAGTTATTTTAAGTAAATAGGGATACATCCTTGAGCCAAAGTAAATGTTGTCCTCATCTTACAATGTGTGTACTATTACAGTTATCCCCTCAGAACTAGCATTTTACTTTCAAATAGCAACATTTGATTACATTGTCTAGGAACACCAGGTCACATTTTCGTGCCAAATTACTACTAGTATTTGCTTAGGGTACTTTAGTCTAAGGGCAGCACAGGGACTCAGTGGGTTCGATTTTGTGGGTTGGAGTCCTGCCCTGGCTCTATCCTGCCCTGCACCCTAAGCTGTCTGAGATTGGTTTTGGACCACCTGCAACCCCGAATGGGGTAAGTGGCTTGGTGACGGATAGATGAATAGATGGATACTATTCTCATGCATACAAATTCCAAGTTACAAGTATATTAACAACAGGATAAATGAAATGTAACTTCATTTTAACTCTGATATATTCTGTGTCTAGTTGCAAACAAAAATATATGTATATATTTTTTATGCTTTTGGGAGGAATGAGCCCCGCCAGGTTAATTTGCTTGTTTTAGTCATCCTCAGTTCAGTCCCCCTAACTCTCAGAAGCATGGGTTTTTAAATGCCACTTCTAAAAAATACAAATTTTCACTTTTGTCTTATTTTAGTCATCATAAAGTCACCCTGAATCACTGGCAACCAAAACCTGTTGCCCAGGTTTTACAGCCCTGGTTATTTAAAACATGCATAACAATTTCCTTTTAGTTTTCCTCTTCTTGCTCTTCTCAGAAATCAAGGCTTTCAAATCCAGGATGTTAAAAGTAATTCTTACTGTACTTTTTTCAGACAAAGACACAGGATGGCACTTCTATGACCATGTGCCGACAAATACAATGTTTATGAAAGTATGCTAATTGAAACAGCAGTATCAGAACGTGATAAAAATCATTACTGTTGTACAAAAAGTAGTTTTGGCCTCTAAACTAGGACCTGGAATGAAACTTGTGACCAGGCGTAAGTGCTTAGCTATTTTGCTCAGGTCGATGTGACATCTTGCTAGCTAGACTGCAAGCACAGCTGTCTGACACCAGCGAGCAGGAGACCCACTGCAGAATAAAAACAGTGCCATGCACATTTTGCACTGCAAGGCTTTATCACATCCAAGGACCTATACAGCTGGTCTCCCAAAACATTAATTTTAAAAGATTGCAGTTTTGAATATAGAACAACTAGTTTCACAAGTCCAGTTGCAGACATCATCACCTAATGGCCAGTTTTAGGTGTTGAACATATGACATGTCCCATTGTGCTCCACACAGAAGTTTGTAAATTCCTAGGCTCATGTGGAGAACAGAGACATCCTCAGAACACTTTGTGCTTTGTTATTTTTTCCCTCTGTGCCTAATCAACAGCAGATGAAGCAAAGTGAATTCTTTTTGTATGGATTTTTTTTTTATGATAGAACTAACATAGTGCTGTAGTGGAAGAGAAAGGTGCTCAAAAGGTTCTGATGGAAAAATGTAAAACTAAACTCCACTACCACATTTCCTGAATCACTTCACAAGCGACTTTTATATTTCAACAGCAAGTAAACTGTCAGCATTAATTTCTCATTTATCCTGTGTCTTCACTCAGCCACAGAGGTAGTGAGAAGGATAAGGCATTCTTAATAAATGCTGTGAGCATAACTTTAAGTCGGTGGGGCAATATTTATCCCCTGTCCCACCAGCAGAGGCAATTATTTCAGTAAACCAATGTTTGCTGTACAACACTCAAAACTGATTTCACGGCTTCACACAGGCGAACCCGAAATGGTTGCATGAGAGGACTACAGATGTGCTGCTCTAAGCTGTGAGAAATCATTCCAACACCGTTTGTGAAGTCAAAGAATGACAGCTTGACAACATAAAACGTTTCTGCTCAAAAATGTGTCTTTCTCATTCTTCCCATGTCTCACTTTGAAATTTTAGCCATTTCTCTTTAAAACTAAAAATTTTGTTCATACAAAAATACACATCTTATATGCTGTGAGGTCCAGAAAAACTCATTATGCCATAAATCTTGTGTTCCCTGGCTTTCATGACTATTCGGTCTATGAGAATTAGTTTTGCACAATAATGCTGTATCACAAGAGGGGCCCAAAAGCTCAGTATTAGTACTGTTGCCTTGCACAGACAGGGCTGGAGGCTTGAGTCCCACCCCCACCCTGTGCATGTGAATGTGGCTCCTCCACCTGTGCCTTGGGGGCTTCCTTTTGGTGCTCCAGTTTCCTCTCCTAGTCTACTGCATTGCAAGCTGACTGGAATTTCGACATTGCCCATACTGTGTGACTATGTCCTGTGATGGGCTGACATGCCATCTAGGGTGTCCCCTGCCTTGTGCCCTGAGCTTCCTGGAATAGGTCAGGACCCCCTGCAACCGTACACAGGACAAATGGTTTGGAAAATGGGTGGATGTTTTGTCACAGATAATATCTGTCCTTAAAATTTCCATGCGTCATGCTTACCGTACAAAAGTAGCCTTTATAATTGATAAGCTACAATAAGCATCCATCCATCCATCCATCCATTATCTTAACCGCTTATTCCTGGTGAGGGTCGCGGGGAAACCTGGAGCCCAACCCAGAGCACATAGAGCGCAGGGCAGGGGACACCTAGGGCGGGGTGCCAACCCACCACAGGCTACAATAAGCATTTGAATAAAAAAAAACACACAAATCCCAAAATACTTTGTCTATAACATCTGTTCAATTTCTTTATCATGGAACTGTGAGCAAAGCAAAGTCATCAGAAAGCTGTAACAGCTATTCAGATGAAGCCTGAATTAAAACTCTGAAAACAAAGACTGCCTTTATTCAGACAAAACTTGTGTTTCTAATGAGCGCCCTCTTATAATGGTGCACCCAAAGGTCTTGCTGCCAATTATAAATACCTGGTCTTTGAAGCCACTGAACATTTTCATTGCACTCTGCCATCACCAATGGTTCAGTTCAGGGATCATTTTGTGAGGATAAAAATTTGTTTTCATTGAGAGAATGACTCACCTTTTCTACAGCACCTGTTGTGGCATCCTTGACTGGAACATGATCAACTGTTTGAAAAGTATTGGTTTTCAAAATTACTTTTTCCTTTATATTGTTAAGCTGCAGGATATGAGTCAAGAAGGAAAAAATACACACTCTCAATAGTTTTTCTCTCTCTCTCTCTCTCTCACACACACACACACACACACACACACACACACACACACACACACACACACACTCAATCGTTCCCTTCCCATGGCCATAGTTTTGTTTTCAACATTGGTAATGACCAAATCAGCCCCCAGCTCCCTTAAGGTGAAAAAGTTTGGCAATCACTAAGGGCAGAGGCAATTACTACAATATTCTCCATACCCAAATCAGTAGTGTTCTCCTTCCTATTTACAACTTACAAGAGTACTGTGATACCAGTGTGAGCATGTTCACTGAGCCACTACACACCCAACGTCACTGATATAAATATAATGAATACACTTATGTACAAAACAAACTAAGCACCTCTACACTACAAAAAATACTGTGTAACAAGTACTTGTGAACTGATCCTTGGAAAGCTCGTGTTTAATATCACCATCTACAGTCACCAAGATGTAGTATAAGGATCTGAAGATCATTTCCTTCTTTTAAAGGAATCCCACTTTGTGTTTTGCCCTTTCAAAAACACATGTGAGCAGATGATCTTACGTTTTTCTCTGTATTTATTTGTGCTTATTTTGTAAATAAAACCAAAAACGTTTTCACACTACCAGAGCAGTTCAGACTCACCTGGTCCAGGGACCCCATGGCAGCAAATGTGAAAAAAAGAAGAAAAAAAAACTAAATAAAAACGTTAGAGCAATATAAACATCAAACATAACAAAACACCATTACTGTGTCTTCCGAAATTACTGTGTAATTTATCTCAAAAGTTGTTGGTACATGGCTATTCTACAAATTTACAAATGTTACGTTTTTAGTTCTTTAAGATGAACTATATTAACATGTGGTACAGATCACACAAGAACATCTGCATGATCTTACATACTTCTAGAACAATCCGCCGAGCACGTAGACCTGTATAACGTCTCCCAGTTTACCACAGCGGGTAATGTAACAATATCGCATTCTCAGAAGAGACTCCCACACTGCAACACACAAGACTTTACTCCCAACAAAAACAGAACGGCCGGCCTCTCCTAACGAGAGGCCACAGGGAGGTATCAGGAGGTGATGCAGCTGCTGACCTCAGGAGCAGCAAAGGAAACACCAGTCCTCTTCTATCAGTGAGACACCGAGTTGCACACAGTGTGGTCATTGTGCCTCATCTGGCCTAAATTCAACAATTCAGTTTTCAGTCACGACGCACTGGCTAATCATACCTTAAATCGATATACTTGAAAGCAGGGGGAAAAAAAACCGCAGACTAACTAAATCAGAGTTGCCGTAGACAGGTAGAAACCTGTGCTGATTCCAGGAGAACATCACCGACAGGGCCCTCAAAAATTTGAACATAGCAAAACATCTTAACATTATAACCCATAATATCTATCATAAAATTTTTTCATGTGGCCCAAAATCTGTATAAGTGGACCTGAACTGAAAGCATGAAGAAAACAAATTATTTGATGGTACTGGTTTAGCATAACGTTAACTGGTGTGGGTCCTAAACCACTACACGTACTGCTGGGTTAGAATTTACAGTAATTAAAATATAACCACTTCCAGCAGCTGGTTGCTAAAACGAAATGCTTAAATTGTATGTTTTTCTCCCATGCCTTGTAATTACTGCAGCTAACAAGGGCCTACAAATGCGCACAAAAGCAGATAAATAATGCTGGCATCTTAATGTAATCACCAGTGCAGGTCGCTTGTACACAGAGCGTAGCAGGGGACATCAGGTAGGCCCTCTATCTGCAAGGCCTCTGACAAATATTAATAGTCACACTCTACTGTACCACACAGACTCAGCCTGCTAACATTGCACTTACAAGGGAAAATTAATTAGGGTTGCTCTAGATGTGACCCGACTACAAAGCCATCTGCTTCGTTCTGTGGTTCACATGAGAACACAATAGCCCTGTTGGCAATTTTTACCCATCTGGTCAGTTTATTATTAATTTTTGTTCTCGCCGTGTAAATTGCTTGACAATCACGATTCAAAATATTGAACAGGGTTGAGTCACTGCGTGTTTCTCCACCACCGTAGCTATCTTTCTGCTGATGTATGTGGGCAGGAGCACATAAGAACTGTACTAATTTGACTGTTTATAAGATGCAAAATACTTGTCACAATGATTACTGGCATAGCTGAGATTTGGAGACAATGTAGAGGGTCATGCAGTAACTTATCAGTGCACTGAGGAATACACAACCTAATTTTTATGTGAACATTTCAGGCACGGCGGGAGTGAACGCTGGAAATATGCACCACGCTGAAACCAGATGGAGATAAATGTAGCTTAAAGTCGATAAAAGCCACAGCACCTGCAGGAGCCAGGCGTTCTGCAGAAGAAACACCTGCTACCAAACATGGGTTCTTCAGTCAGGGAACTAACTGGCACATGGGACCCATGCATTCAGCAGAGCCTCACTTGGCAAGGGCTTCTGAAGACAGGAGGCCAGACATGAAAGGTGCTCTCCTTAGGGATCTGGCCTCGGATCTCTTTAAAGAGCCGCTCTCAGATCTCCGTCAGTCTTGCAAAGGCAGATGCTCAGACCTGGTGGGAGCGATCATCTACCATCACACCATCCTACTCTGCACAGTTCATTTATTCATCCTGTTCCTTGCTCTGTTGCGTTTTATAAGCTACCTTCTGATTTGGGAATAATGTACAGTTAACACTGAACAGTTAACAACCTGGAAAGGTGAAAATGAACGTGAAAATAAGCTTTACAAAATAACTGACCTGTAACCAATGTTTTTTAATCAAGCTAAATTTGCTAAGGTGGGGCAGTGTGACTGCACTGACAGTTCTTTCTTCTACAATGAGTGACTTTATCTACAGATAAGCACTCTGAGAGCACTTTGTGTTGGCACAGCACCCCATCTAGGCTGCGTTTTCTGTTGCCTTAGATACCCCCCCCCCCCAACCACATATTTCGAAGTCTGTTCCAGATAAACAGATTGTAAAACTGAATGGGTTTTCCTAAAGCACACAGAACATGAAACATATTTATCTCCTCTGATGTGCTATGTTTTAATGTTTAATGCTGAAGGCATATACATGCATAAGGAGTTTCTACAGCCATCACCTTTCCAACAGGCAAATGATGAAAAATTCCCCATTTCCTGTAAGGCGACGCACTCAAAATCAGTTTGACGGTACTGACAGACAAGCACAAAACAAGTCTTCAGCTCTATCATTGCAGGTTAGCAGGAATTCTGTCATTTAGCTTTCTTGAAAGTACAAATCTGTGTCAAACCGCATCTCTTCCATGTCAGCGTTTGTGTTTGGGGATTCTAGGTTGAATGTAAACATGTCTGGTATGTATTAAGACATAATTGTAATGGGGGGGGGGCAATAATATGAAGCCCAAGCTCAGCTGACAGTGATGGAAAAGGGGAGGGGTCTGACATGTTGCATTTTTCTCAACAATTGTCAGCCAGTGCTTGTACATGCATTTGTAAACAGGCGTGCTTCACTGGAGCAAAAAAAAGGAGAAGAAAAACCAAAAACGAAGAAAGCAGAGAAAGTGTTGGTGAAACACAGCTTGTGCTCAGCACGGCTCTCGCATCACAGGCCACCTGGTGCGTCACACCGTGCCAAACGCTCTTGTTCTGCTCGTGCTGATGTGCAGACGATCGCCTTCCGCACACTCCAGCAATATGACAGATGACAACGACGCGCCACTTTGACAGCGGGGTCTCCTAAAAGTGCTGTTTCCATGGGAAATTTTAATGAACAGAGCAGGATGTTTTCTGTCCGGCTTTGCTCCCTGGGGCGCTGCCCTCGGGACCGCACGTACTGCCATGCACGAGGCTGCAACTGAAAGCGTTCCACCATAAAAAAATCTTCATGTTCTCATAACGTGCAGGGACCTGCTCTCCCCAGCTGAACTGCAATGATCTTTACAGCGACACCGACAGAAAGGGACTGGTCAAGCTGGTGCTTCAAGGCTTGCAAAATTAAATAAGGCTTCCCTTTCATTGTTACAGATACAACACAAACATCTAACAGATTTACATGGGTTGAGATAAGCAGATCTGTGACAGGAAATTAAAGTATGCTCAAAGGTATGTCGCAATGGCAATATGTGTTTATTAATAATAATAATAATAATAATAATAATAAAAACAGAAAATAAGGATTTTTATTCTGAACAAAATAATCTGTTGTGCCTTCCCCCAGAATGACATTTATAGCATGAATATATTACCCTGACCTTCTCCATTTTATAGGTGGAGAGACATTGTAATAATTCAGATGGAGGAAAATAGTCAGCATCCCTATAAAGAAGTCATACTATTCTAATAGAAGGTGAAATAGTTTTAAGAATCACCATAACTGAATGTCTAGCCATTACGCCCAGTACTTCATTACTTCTCAAATTCCAAGCTGAATTTGAAATTTTGTAAAATTTATAATTTATTAATTTATAAGTAAAATCTCTAGTCAATCATATAATCCATTCTACTTGTTTTGAATTTATATTATTATTATTTTTTTATTACGAGTGGCAAAACTCTAGTGTATGTATATATATGTGTCCCAAACCTTGTCATTCATATTTAACTTATAATGCAATACATTAAAAAAGAACAATAATGATAATTCAAATAAATAGAAATGAATATCACATCATCAAAGTAACAAACAATAATGACTTGAATGACAGGCAAAAAAAGGATCTAAGTAATCATTTGTGACAATCTATGCAACATTAAATGGGTGGAGCACCAGGCTGGGAGGTGGACGTCTCCTGGTCCCTGGTTCAAATCCCAGCCAGGTGTGTCCTTGAGCAAGACACTCAGCTCTAGTTCCCCGGGCACCATGTGTGGCTGCTCACTGCTGCCCCCCAGGGGGATGGGTTAAATGCAGAGGACAAATTTCATTGTGACATGTATGTGCAACATGTTTATGTATGCAGTCACAATAAAAAAAGCTGATTATCCTTAAATACATTTTTTACTTGTCAGTATAGTGCTTTTGCAAACTCAGCTCTATCAAACATATTTTTAGCACTTGAATTTCTGTCAAAATACAGATTGTGTTCACTGAAAACCTACAGCAAGATGATTCTGCTGCATTATAAGCTTCAGCACACACCTCACCAGCTTGTGTTCACCATGGCCCATGCTGGTAGAAATTCAAACATGTTCAAAACACAACTTGAACAAGTACAGTGTAGGCATTACATATAACTCTTGGGGTTCTCTATAAAACTGAGCAAGGGTACATTACCCATAAGGCCCTGCATGTTCTTGCACTAGTTGCTGCACATAATTACTCCTGTGGTAAAAAGGCATCAGAATGTACAGGTGAACTTTCTGGAAGAGGATAATGGAACATGGTATATCTGTTAATAGTGATAGTCCAGATAAAATGAACACACATGGTATGGGGTGAGGTGTCAATAAAAACACAAGAATATACAGTTTATGAGACATTAGCTTCTGTTAACGATTACTTTTTATGTGCTCATTTAATGCAATAAATTCTTACCTGTAGCCAGCTCCTGGCTATAGCATTAACATATTTTTGATTCTCTTGATTTGATTATTTTAAATAATTATTACAATTATAAACATTCCCCTGGAGTTATCCAATATCTGTAAGTGGAAGCAGAAAACATTTCTACCAAAGGGAATAAATCATCTAATTGCTGCCAGTGTCATTTTAAACAGTACACTGTAATGCATATCACAAAACTACTTTCTGGTGGCTCAATGGGTAGAACATCAGGCTGGGACATGGAAATCTCCCAGTTGAAATCACAGCACAGCCAGGTGTGTCCTTGAGCAAGACACTCAGTGCTAGCTCTCTGAGTGCCGTGTGTTGCTGGTAGCCCACTGCTTCCCCCAGGAGATGGGTTAAATGCAGAGAAGCAAATTCCTTCTGAGATTAATAAAGTACAATTAATGAATGCAGTCTTAGGCTACACAGCAGTGAGCTGAAAAAACACAGCAGTATGCTGTGGAAACGTATACATGACAGTAAAATGACCAAGGAAGAACAACAACTTCTCAAAAAAGACTCACACAAGAGCACATTAAATAGGAAAAAAAATTTTCCCACTCAAGTTGACAGGTCTGAGCAAGCCAGTCTTAACAAGAGGTCACAGACCCTGACCTGAGAGTGAACGGTGATGCAAAATCAACCACGCTCAAATCAAGTTAAGAAACAGGGCTGATCAAGACACCTTGCACAGTGAGCATTGCCTGTGAGTGACAGGTGGACTGACCAATTGTGTCCTGTCAAGTTTCCATATAAGGGCAGCTTCTCCATGTTCCATTGGCATGTCTGGTACAGGCCCAAATTACTCTGAGACTGGTGTATTTGGAGGAATTCACAGGAACTAACCAACCTAGTGTCCCATTAAACTCAAGAGTAATTTTGTTGTCTTATGCAAACTGATGAATTATATCACTGCAACACAACAGAATCGCCTAATTTTTTGCCACTGACTCATATTTCAATGTGAGTGGTCACCCTGATCTCTTCCCCCGCGCGGTTTTACAACCATCCTGATTGATTCTGATCTGATGTGAATCAAAGTCCAGAGCAAGCCATTAATCCCTTACCTTCCGAATTAGACTCTCGTTTCTGTACTGTTTTAGTGGATAAAAAAGGCAGGATTATATGAAAAGAACATTTTAGGGGCTGCCAGAATTAAAGAACAAGAGGCTACTATCAAACATTTAGCCTTTTAACCAAAGAGGAATGTTTTACATTGTCAGTATATTTTTTACAGGGCTCATTTTCATCAATTGCATTATAATTGCATATTCTACAACCCCATATGAGTTTAACCCAAATTAATCTTCAGTTCAAGCTGTAGCAGACCTAATGCTTTGATGTTCATTATGTCTGCTATCTGCTCCTGGCTATTATTGTCATAATGATTTCCATTACCAGCAACATTATATTTCCTGTATAATGTTTAGCTTTCCTTCCTGCTTTCCCAGAGCAATCGCTTTTCACAATGAGGAGAACAGCAGTCTCTGTCCTCCATGGTATTGCTTCTGCCATCCATTTTCATGTCGACACTTCACCAGTATGTACGTTGGAAGCCTTGTTTACTGCATGCTAATGCTTCAAATGACTTCCCATCAAACCATGAGATTAATTTCACAATGTAAGAGAAAGGAGCAGAACGCAACCATTAGCCATCCTTGTTTGTCAGGTCACAGTTACAATTACAACACGAAATTGTTGGCCCTCAAAGGACTGGATGATGTATTAAATGTGCTGGGAATGTTTGTTTTTTCTGTGTCTAGCTTTGTTAGCATGCCAACAGCTTTAAATAAATGCAGGGCTATTTCATTTTACTCACAAATGCTCCAGTGGTTCAACTATTTACATATTACTATGAGTTTTCACCCACCACTCCAAAAACACATAGAGTAGATTAGTAACCAAGATCGATAATGTATTTTTGTATCTTCATCATGGGCTTTGTACAGTCTTCAAACTTCTGCTGTCTTTAGCTTTGCAGTTGGTCAATGGTGTATTTAACACAAGAACAAAATCAAAGCCTCATGACAGAATCCTGCATGACTGCAGCCTCGTTAGCAGGTATACATTTACCATAAGATCTTTCTTAATCACATTTTCCAAAGTTGAGATGAAAACCTAAATCATTTGCAACACAAATAAGTGGAAAATCAAACGATTTGCATTTAGCCTCTTGATGCTTTTCTGTGAGCTTGGGTGTTGTTTTTTCCCTTCTTGGCCAGTAAAACATTACAGAATTTGTTTGGGTACAATATCATGTTTTAACAACAATTCTCTCATCTTGTTAAGCAATATTTTCAAAAAGTCTGCCTCATCTCTCACTGCTCTGTGCTTAGGTTCTTTCAAAAAACTTCCTCTGTTCTCTCCTAACTCCTCTCGGGCATTTGTGTAACTTTACTGGAGATCCGTTTCTATGAAATGTTTTCTGCTGTCCTTTGTGTCCCTTTGAAAGGTGCCCTCCTTTGTGCTCATTCGGACTCCTCCAAGCGCTCCCGTTT
The DNA here is from genome assembly GCA_025773905.1 of Chitala chitala. Classification (NCBI taxonomy): domain Eukaryota; kingdom Metazoa; phylum Chordata; class Actinopteri; order Osteoglossiformes; family Notopteridae; genus Chitala; species Chitala chitala. Next base: position 28,892 of record JABJVR010029127.1, read on the forward strand.
AGGCTTTAGGGGCACCTGGAGGAGCAGGGCAGGGGAACTACACAGAGCAGGCCATCAAAGCCCTCTTTCTGCTGCTAAGCAAAATCAGCTTTACCCGCTCAGCCATCTCATGCCACACTCACACCCTGGGGTGCTCTCAAGCCGCCAAGCGTAAAAGCTCTGGAAATGTGCATCAACTCTGCTTTCTGACTGGGCCCTTGGCTGGCAACAGCTCCTGAATCACACACTACCTCAAGACCTCAAGACCAAGGGAAGGGAAGTACAACAACAGCTGCAGCAGCAAATTATTAGACCAAAGTGAATGTGTCTAAATTGAGAACTGCCAGTCTTTCAGACATAATCATCACAGCTCTTTGTGGCATTCATTTCTGCTGAAAAACCAAGTGAGTCTTCTAACCAACATGGCCACTTTGTCCTTTCAGTGCACTGTGTTTAAGCCCATTAACAAAGCCTGGCTGTAGCTCTGGCTCAGGTGTTCACACAGCTAAATGCCAGCCGCATCCCGTTACCCAGTGTGCATGCAGTCCCTTCACAAAAGCAGAGAAATGAGGCTGTCTGGGGTATAAACTGCTCTCCCTCATGCAGGTAAATTAGAAACCTGCCACTTATTTACCCTCTGTTTTTCTTCTTGGCTTTTCTAAATTGTCAATAATTAAATCTCTGAAGGGCTCTGATCCCACCACAATTAGAGCTGGGAGAAATTTAAATAAGGCATGTTCCACCGCAATCAAGATTATGTTCTCTGCTATATAATTAACCTTAGCAGGGAACGAACAATGTGCCGAAGGCCACGTGTACAGTATCCCAGAGCTGTGCGCCGCTCCAGCGCTGCCACGCACAGTCACATTGTGCAAATTTGATGCCATCACCTGTGTCACACATCCTCCGCTTTGAATATCGCTCGGGACACCAAGGTAAACAAGGAAAATCGTATTCAAATGTGCTCGCCATGCCATCTGTGATTTAAAGCACTTGAGAGAACCCTAACTGCAGCTCTGACCTGCAGAGGAGAGTGAGAAGGACCTAAGGTTTAGAAACACCCACACAAAATACTAAGTCCCATGTATGCACCTCAGGTGAATAAATTATTGAGATTTCAAAAGCAGTCTGAAGCAAGACTAAGAAACTGTTGCTATAGTGTTTTGTGAGGGTTTATATTGACTTTAAAACTGTTTGGTTTAGGACGATTTTGCAGATGGGGAATTTACCGCTATTTTAACGCAGAGTATATGAAAGCGCCTGTTTTCATATTATTACACAAGTACAAAATGGCAGAGGATTACAGGGAAAGTGTCTACAAGTGCAGATACAGAAAAACAAGATTAAATTTCTGTTTTTTTTTTTACATTCTCTCCTTCAGTACGACCATAAAGCAGAGCTGGAAAGTAAATTGGAACGGAAGGAATTAAGGCAGAAATACACAGGAAGAAGATTGTATTTGTGAAGCTAACTGGCATTTGGGATAAGACCTCTGAACTCCTAATATAATCTCATATTATACAAATAATAATATTGAGTGCAGCTCTTCACAGCTCTCGCCAAGATTCATGTAAAGTCCATAGTTTCAGTTACAAAGAGAAATTTCATTTGCAGAATGACTTCAGTCTTGCCATAATCATATGTTGTAGAGTTTTTTTTTTTTTTTTATTCTTGATTTACTCTTTTATGTATAATAATCATATCACATATCTGTATTACAGTGCATTTTCACCAAACCTACAAACATTAATTCTCCAATTAAACTATTAAACCAGACAGATTTACTACAAAAACGAAAATATATTACAATGAGCAAAAAGGAATTAATATCCTCTGTAAATATTTGTAACATACTCCTCCTGTCTTAGGAAGCCCTGTGCAGCCACAAATTCAAACACTTAGATGTGACAATTCTGCAATACAATATTTCCTGTGTCAATTATTCACAGTGTTGTTCTGCAGTCAAATTCAAATTCTGTTAGTCACATACATACCATACACAGTATGACATGCGGTGAAATGCTTACACTACTCTCTGCAACCTAGAGAAACATTACATCAATAACAAAGGGAGGAATTGGGGGAAAAAGTAATAAATATGCATAATAATACAAATATATTACTATAATATAATGTCAAATACATGTTATTTAATTGTAAAGAAATTCCATATCTTGTGAGACAGCTTCCAAGCTAGTTCAGTGTGTGTGTCTATATATATATATATATATATATATATATATATAGCAAAACCACAATAAGGTCACAAGTCACAATAGAATGGAAGGAAACACTCATTTTTTCAGTACAGCTGATGTTATTGACTGATGTTACTGACTGCGGAGGACAGCAGGAGAACATTGGGGAGATGCATGCAAAACACACACACAGCTGAGGGAAGAATCACACCACAGTGAGGGGAGATACTGCTCTCACCCACAACAGCTCACCAGTCTAACTGAGATGTGAGCATTACAGCCAAGGCTGTGGCAGATCTTCTGCTTTTAGCTAGTTTGTTTTTAAACTTAAGAGGCTGTGTGATTAAAGAACTGGACAGGTGGCAGAATCTTTACAGTAGTACTCTGTGCACAAGATATTGGAAGCTAAGAAAACTGCAAACAGTTATATTATAATAAAGAGAAATATATCATTTAAAATATATTTCTGTGATCTGAAACAATTATTCTATGCAATTGTAACGAAAAAAAGGAGTTCCATTTCTGGATTTCAAGTGATTTTCACAAAAAAGTTAAATTAACCTTTTAATTTGACACAGCCAAATTGTCAACCAAATTATAATTGATCTCCCGTTTCATTTATCTTTCAAAAAGAAAAAAATCAACAATATGTTACTTATTTTTACAACTAATTTCCACTTGAATTTATTAACACTGTAATTACAATCTTTGTGGCAGTTTGAGCAACTGCTCACTCTGGATGTTGTTTTATATATAAACCAGACAGCAAGCTGAGGCCAAGCGGTCATGGTTCTCTGACACCACTTCCAGGCATTGAGCATTCCACATGTGTATATACTGGAATCAAACATAGTCATAGTCCCCCACTTCCCCTGAAATTCAAAGGGAGGCCAGATAACACACAGAGCCAGTTCTGCTGAAATGTGCGGATAACCCATTGTGCCCTGACCTCCCTCAAACCTGTATGACACCGCACCATATGGAGGATTCCTTCTGGTTCAGTTTTTGCTGATCCATGGATTCTAAAATTCTTGTACATCGTGGAGTTACAGGAACAGTGGACTCGGTAATGTTCGAAGGTGCGCACTGCCAGCACAACGAGAGCTGGATCAAGTCACAGCAGAGACCGTGTTTTAGTCAAAATGTCTCTAAAATATGTAGTGTGTAAAATTAGCACCTTTTAAATAGAAGTGTCAATAATTGTGATCACCTTTGATTTTTATAACATAGAAATTAGAATAGAAGCCTCTTGTATACGCAAAGCACATCTTCAATCTATTTTCTAGCTAATACCAAAGGACAGTGCACAATGTCAGGAAAGCGCTAAATGAGAATTACAGAGTTACACTATGTGCTGTTTTTGTCAACAGTAAACACTTTCATCTGTGGACTTCCATACATTCCTCCTCACACATTTTTTCTGTGTGTACAACTGTATATTTACCATATTTATTTAAGAATCATTTTCCCAAAAACATGTATTTGTTTACCTCTCATGACATATTTATCTTGCTCAACACAAGACCTGCGATTGTTTATAATGCTTACAGAGGCGAATGATCCAATGTGACGGTGCAGTGGTTGAGGCACGGACGCGTGCAGCAGTACGCGTGTCGGTTTGTCAGCAGTGATCTGCCATGGTTGGCTGAGCGAACGAGTGACCCACTGGCCCACTCTGGCTGAGCTCACTGCTCCTGAAATAACTGCCTTCAAGATGTGCAAAATTGTTTCATTTGGGGAAACAAAGCACAGGATTCTGGGTAATGTCTTTCTAATGGCCCTTGCTGATTCCTCTGTGAGACACAGGGATGGGAATCTTGTCATCACCAGTTAAAATGTCACCCCATACGTCCCTGTCCACTCTCATAATTTTGACAACATGGATCTTCCAGTAATACTCTGAGTCACGTATCACTTTGACTGATGGTTTTCCAAACAGAAATCTTCGCCTTGCTGAGAATTAATTCATGCCAACAAATTAATGAAAGTGAACGAGAAGACCCGACGAGAGGACTGTCTCTGTGAAACGGATTAGACAGACATATTAGTTTCGGCAGACGTCAAGACCCGGGATAAATAGCTATCAAAAGCTGTGGCCCTTCAAATGAAAAGGCCTAATTAGGCTACGGCAGGCGGACTCATGGCTGCAGGTCTGTGGAGGAAGAAGAGCGGCCTGCCCAGATGAGGAGTGAAGGTCATTAGGGTGCAGCAAACGAGGGCTGCCTGGTCTCAGGAATCTGGGTCTTGAGCCAAAAATACACATCTCTTTGAAGGCAGCGATGAAAGGTTTAATATCCAGTCAGGCATTAAGTGTATTTCCATGTCTGCCAAGCAGTGTTATTCGCCTGCACCTGTAGAGAATACCCTCTTTCAGCTAAGTGTTAGGATAAAGTGCTGTGGCACTGTAGGTCACAATTTTAGATCCAAAAAAAGGTTAAAAAATGTCTGTTCTACATACACATGTGGACCCACCTGCACAAAAACAGCCAAGTCTATAATAAGACACCATAACGGTTTTGCACGCCAAATTGAATCTACTGGTGCAAAATGTATTAGTATCTGATATTTTTACACAAATTAGGGAAAATGCTTGAAAATTGACAGTGCACTCAGGTTATTTCAAGCTGTTTATAACTGTCAGACAGTCATGTAAAATAAAAAAAAACTGTGGGACAAAAAATATGCATCAACTGATATGCATGCTGTCCAGAATAAAAAATGTAAATAAGACACACAAAGAACAGATTTGAGTAAATTTACCTAGAAGGTGCTTAGAGATGTAAACTAAAATGAAACGTGAAAGCATCCAAGATTTCTTCCTGAAAGTCTATATGATTGCTTGTCGGGGGATTATCTGACATCACACATGATTATAGACACCGCAGCACACATCTTATTCTGTTTACTGCATTCCTCTGCACACGAGGTGTGTAAAAATCTAAACTGATTCACACTGTTGACAAAACACATTAAAATATTCTTGGAGAAATAAGAGCAAAGTAATGACCCTTTTCCGTAAAAGTTTAAAATGGTTTACCCTTAAGACGATTTCCATAAAATCTTATTTAATTTCATTTTAAAACTGAGCGATATTCAGGGATATTCTGAGCAGCAGTCTTTATTAAGCAATAGCAATCTGTAGAATGAGACCATGACGTTGTGAGCACAGTAAATTTGCCTTGCTTATCTGTTCACATTCCCAGAGAGAAAATTGGTTTGCCCCTTTTAGGAATCCCAGTAAGCTAATGGCAGAACAGGAAACTCATGCCAATCAAGATCCATGCTGAGCTTCAAAATAAGAAAGCAAAGATGTAAAAAAAAAAAAAAAAAAAAAAAAAAAAATGAAACTGAGGAAAAACACATGAAGATGGCTGAGGCAAGGTTTGGCTTAGTCTGGGCCGCTGACTGAAAATATCACCCATTCTTAAGGGCTATAAAGCATCTAACCACACAGATAATTCAAAGGATGCATTCCGAACATATGAGAATTAAGAAATTAATTACTTGCAAAAAAAAAAAAAACTGTCTGGTAATAAGTAAGAATCCTAAGTAACAAGTAAGAAAGTAATAAGATATATGCTAAGATAAAACAAGATAGATATTCTCAGATTTTTCCTTACAACACTTTATTTACTTGGGTAATTCTGTAATTCAAAATCTTATTTAAAAAATGGTACCACTGCAATAGCCCCCAGTGTAGCAAAGAAAAAAACACTAAGCTCTCTGAACAAATTACTTGTCATGTTTAACATGTTCTGTCTTAGAAGTCACAGTGTAACTAACAGATATATTTATATATAAATAAACATTATGTGAAAAATTTAGCCCAGCAACCATAATGACATGTTGAAAAGCACTAAAGGAACAAAAAAGTGCTGGTATTTAAAAAATATATAAATCAATTTCCTGGGAAAAAATGTGAAAACATCAGGTTAATAGCAGAGTTTAAAACAATAATTGCTTTTCCAGTTGAGGAAAAAAGTATTGATTTTCTAGAATCGTCAGCTTTTAGGCCTAAATTATTAGAATGCGATAAGGCCTTATGCAGCATCAGAGAAAATGTGATTTGAGCAGCAGGGGTAGTTTACAGCAGGGTAGGGGGTCATTTGGCCTTTGTGCTGTAGAAGAGGTTGTATGTTTACAACTCATATAAACATCAAGCACTGAGTGGGTCCTCAAAATACTGTTATGTGCTGTCACCACTCTGACATACCAGTGAAGGTGTAACATATTTCTAACATTTCTGTTCTTCATTTACTTGATCTCGTGTGATCAAAAGGTTGTGAGGGCTACAAGTACACTGCTCAAAAAAATAAAGGGAACACTAAAATAACACATCCTAGATCTGAATGAATGAAATATTCTTATTAAA
>JABJVR010029147.1:0-35429 GCA_025773905.1 Chitala chitala
GCTGTGTCTACAGTGGGTCAGTGATGTACTGTAGTGAGACTCGGCCTTCTGTGGTGTATCTGCTGTGTCTACAGTGGAGCAGTGATGTACTGTAGTAAATCCCAGCCTTCTGTGGTGTATCTGCTGTATCCACAGCAATGAAGAATTGAAAAAAGTACAGCCCTGTGGTACCTTAATTGCTATGATGTGGATGAGTTTATTTGGTTCCAGTAGAAATGGAAATGAAAAGATGTCCACGGTGAGGGAATTACCATTGGGCACGTTGCCAAACCTCAGCAGCTGTAGTTATGTAGACTTTGCACAGCCAAGAGTAAATCTGCAGCCACCTTTCATAAAATTTCTTTCAAATAATGCACAAACTGTGGGTCTTGCACAATCAAGAGCCTAATTCTGCATTTCATTACAACTACCCGTATAGTAAGATAAAAAAGAGTCATCAAAAGGGGTTTGCTTCTTATACATCCACCTAATCTAATTTCTTTAATGAATTTTTTTTTTTTTGTTGTTTTTTTGTCCATCACCTGATGGTTTAATGGACTTTATTTGTGGCTGTTTTGAAATAGAACATCAGCTGTAAATCCCAGGGCACAGAAACTGAGGTACAAATGCTACACCGCATTACTGTGTAGTAACAGCTCTTTTAATTAACTGAAAACCATTGATGTTTATTGGATAAGTTGTTAATTGCAGTAAAAGGAACATTATTTATTGTGCGCTGACAATTTCAAGACCATTTGTTAATATTTTTTCATTTATGTTCCCAATGGCGATGCTTTATACATTGATGTTCTGTTATTGTCCTACTGACTGCTACCTAATACTAGCTTAAAAAGGTATAAGAGCATTATGTACATCAGATGTGCTTTTCACATTTTACGTATGTATATTGAAAACATACAAAATGGAAAAAAAAAAAAGGTTTTTTTACACATGTCCTTTGTGACCTTACAACAATTTTGTTATAGTTACAGGAAATTACATATGTTTTTTTTGGATAAATTTGTCCTACATTCTTTAACAGTCACAAAACATCTACAGCTATCGTACATGATCATTGGCACATTTGAAAAAATGAGATTTACTTAAACTGAGTCATAGCAAGCTAATGGCTTTCGGTGTTGTTCCAATTAACATTCCGTAGTTTTTAACAAATATCGGAACTATCATGCTGGTGGCCTGATGCAAATCCAGTCCAGTGCGTTACAGCTTGCACATGTAACACACGAGCTCTCGGGAGCTCGCAGCTGCATCTCAAACTCGTGCTACGCCTTTCACGGTTTGGGTGGAGGGGTGGAGGGGAAGAGTGGCAATTTTCCGAGCGAAGGTAAACATACAGCTCGCTAGAGCACCCTGGGCATGTTACAGAGCGCCGAAAATGACATTAAACCCACCCAATGGATTAATAGCTCTTGCTGTTTGGATAACTTTTAATTCGGTGATAAAAGGTTAATGCACACAGAGCACTGAATTGATTTTGAAAAATTGCTTTCTAAGGCACTTACTGCACATATGCAAATAAAAGTGGGAAAGCTGTTTTAATGCGTTTCAAGCGTCAGTGCCAGGCTTAACAGTAGTGTAGGGTATGAGCTGTACACTGTCGGATTGCAGGTATTGTGTGCGTAAAACATCTCAAATTGAAGTTGTGAGTCTTTGTGGCTTATATGGTGAATACAACATTCAGCGTAATATCCACTCACATGTAATTACTTTTTCTATGTAAATGAACCAAAAGTGTAATATCACAGCAAAGGGGACCTGGAGGGTGCACTCACAGTGTATAGTTTTGAGTTGGAAAAGGTAAAATGTGCGGAGGTAATGCTGCGACTCACGGCAGTGTCTCATCTGATAAGGTACCAGCGGACTCCACTTTTGCGTGAACATGCTCCGTGTCAGAGCTGTGAACGTATCAAATTCTGCTGCTATTCTGAGATTGTGGGTTTCTCCTCAGGAGGGTGGGAGAAGGTAGTGTGGGGGGGGGGGTTGATCTGACAGTGGTGATACAAAGATATATCCCTTGGTTGTGGGAGCCTGTGAAACTGGTGAAAGCTGACCTGGCAGCTCAAACCTGAAAGAGCAGTCATCTGCCTCGGTGGTGAAGAGCCATCTGCCTGGTCCAGTAGAACCAGCCTCTGTTCAAGCTCAAGCTGAAAACAATGAGGAAAACCTCAGGTGGACAGAAAATGGGGCATAATATGCAGAACTGGAGAGGTCATGACTTTGTGAAAGACATTCTCCCTGAGGACATGTACTGTTAGCTTGGCGTATGTGTCCCACTGTCAGCTAGAGTTAGAAATCCAAGAATTTTACTTTCAACTGCCTAAGTCAATCCTAAAAATAAAAATTATAAAAAAACTGTGCTTACTTTTCACAGACTTGTTTTGTTGTTTGCTTAAAAACCCTCAACAAACTGAAAAAAAGTAAAACATACATGGCCTTCCATTCAGGTTGGTAAACAGCTTCTTAAATTAAGTTAAAATGTTATTAAATCTGTGTATGTCTGTCTGACTGAATGTCTGTGCTACTTAACTGAATACATATTTTGAAGTATCAGCCTTTAAAGCTTCTTAGGTTAATTTGTGCAGATTTTAGTAATTTCCTTTCATAAGTTTTGAAAAAATTAAAATGGAAATATACAGCATGCGTTTTATTGTTACAAATTGATATCCCAACTTAAGTTTTGTCCTGTGTGGTGATATTTGTAATCTAAAAACAAATAGATTTAAGAAAGCATGGAAAACATGTGACTGGATAAAAAAGTATCAGCTCTCTGCTATATGTGACCCCCTCCCCACAGATAATTCATGTTTTGTGAGAGTGAACACACAGATGTGGAGAATTACAAACAAGACTGAAGGGCTCAGCTTTTACAGGTACCAGTCGTGACTTGACATTTTGTTATTAAACACCTGTTCACATATCATGAACATGCATACAATATTTACAGTCATTACAAGGAAAGGGTCATACAACAGAATGCAATGTATAATTTAAGCAATAATTTAATTATATTTTGTTATACGAACTGATCGTGCTTAACTCAATGCTTGGTCAGGAGGATTGCTTAAGTGCTATGTAAATGCCTTTGTAATCTTCCAGGTGGTCATAATTTTTCTTTCTTTAATATGCTGTCCATAGTAAGAGGGAAATCACTGGCCCATGGTTATAAACTGTTAAATATTAATAAAGAGGGTGAATGTGCACAGTAAATCAGTGCTTTGGTTTGTAAAACAGTACACAGCTTCATTACTGAAACTGAGCTTTGATACACTTCACGGTCCCTTACGCATTTCACTCTTATTCTTACTTTTCATCTTTTGTCTTGTTTCATCCGATTTGCTGATTTTGCTCACGGCTTGCTTGGACAGGAGTACACTTCGATTTTGGATGCGGGTACTATGCAACAGTTTTCCCATTTTCATTTGCATAAAAGGGTTCACATGAATTATTCCTTAACATCACCTTGAGGACAGAAATTGTTCTATTGAGTAACTTTTAATGAGAGCCTAGAATCAGGCTCAGATGCATGGAAAAAATCTTGATGTTCACATTTTGCTACAAAGCACATCGTTCTTCTTACCTGGGACCGCTGAAGCATATATTGCATATAACAAAATGAGGACATCATTTCTAACGAGCACACCTCCCCACTGGACATACACACTAATTTCCATATACAATCCTCCCTGTCAACTCTCATAGCAGCAGGAGACCCCTGTTATCACCAATGCTATTAGGTCAGAAACCAGTCTGCCTTTTTTATATTTGAACTTTAGACACTGGGCTTTAATAATATTTAATACGTTCACATTTAAAATGCACTTTCTTTTCTTGTAAGATTGTGTTAAATATTTAAACTTGGGTGTCCCTTTATATTAACATGCTTGCTTTATTGATAAAACACTACATGTCCTACATGTGTCTTGGTTGTTTCAGTCATGATTAAAAACATTTCATATTAATTGCAGAAATGGTTTTCTTAATAGATTGTTTATTCTGTTGTCAAAAGCTGCAATTACCATAAAAAAGAATTTAGCTGCTAAAAGCAATCAAGTCTTCACTTGTTATAGGTAGTGGTTATACATCATGCGCTTCAAATCCAGGTCTACTGAGGTGCCCTTTTACTAGTTTTACCACTTAGTAAGATGATAACCTCTCATTGATTTTCAGACGTGCATCACAGTATCAGTCACTTTCCCAAATTGGATGTGATGGCAATCATTTTGGGATATTTTTTAACCCCTTTGCTCTTTATAGGAAGGATTTTGGATTGAGAAGTGGTTTTCTGCAAAAACTCTGCTCCAGGTTAATCTCTGGCAGAAAGCCAGCATCCCAGTAAATTGACTTGTTCCTGGAAGCAAGGCACATCATTGCCTGATAAAGAAGCTTGTAAATTAAATGAATTTATTCATAACTTTTGGAAAGCTGAACAAAAGCCATTGCTCTACAAAGATGTTTATTGCAATGAAATTCTGAGAAACACATTTACAGCACTTGCTGTGGTCGAAGTAAATGATTAACGGTATGTATCGTAAATCCTGTCACAACATCACACTGCTTTGTCACCTTTAAAACTGGTATTCAGTGCCAATTTGTAATGAAACCCCATAGAATATCAATTATTGTCTTAGGTTTCTTTGTTCAATATAAACAAATTGAACTTTTGTAAATAAAAATTAAATTTACATTTTTTTGCATATTTTTAAAAAGACTTTAACTCCCTATACTTTTACTGTATTCTGAAAATGAACATACATTGCAGGTATTAGACATTTTGAGCTGCACAAGGTTCAGCTTGAACTGGAAGGAAATATATACAAGGTCACTGATTGGTTATCTGTGGAAGCACAGTAAGATATTACTAACCAGGTGCCATATATGGCAGCTACCAGTTTTGAAGTAAAATTCAGCCAATGAAATGCCTTCCTCATTGGCAACATTGTACCAGTAGTACAAGTAGCACAGACTCAGTGTTCAATACTCAAAATTGTTAAATATTGTTTAGGCCTACTGAAAATAATGTGTGTAAGCCATTTATGGAGCAGTATAACGTGTTTATCTACCACATGATTTAAAGTTAATTTTTAACCATGTTTATGATATTTTCATGCCTATTATGATAATCCCCTTTGCTAGGTATCTCTCCTGGAATTTGCAATATGTTGAAATTTAATTGATTTTTATACCTTAGTAATTCACTATGATAAAACAATTTATGTTTGACATTGGTGCAATGCTTGTTGCTATAACATAGTGTTTTCAAATCTGCTCAAGGTGGGCAGCAGAAGACTAGAGAGATGATAGATAATAATCCTAGTTTGTTAGACATGCCATAACTGTAATAAGGCAAAGAAAAATGTCCTTTTTAAAAAACAATCTGGATATGTAAGGTGTTCTAAAATAATTTTCCCACAGGGCATTGAAAACACAATGTGTCCCCAGTGCAGCTTCCCTGTTTCGACTGATCCGAACAATATCGTGCCATCTGTTGTGAAAAAGAAGTCAGCTTCAATTTACAAGCCTGAACCTACAATGAATGAATTAATTACTTAAAGAATGAGAATTAGAGAATAAATGAATGCATAACTGAATGAATGAATAAATGAATGAATGAGATCACAAGTTTCCAGTGCTTCAATTTTTCTTCAAAAGATTTTTCTTTGTATGTGTTGCTTAGATACAGATGCACTTACATACAAATAATGTACATAAAATAATTGTGTTGTTTGTAAAATAATACACGAAAAAAAATTTTCTACAGTGCTGACCTAATCAAACAGTGTTTTTACTTAAAGCAATCATACCAGTGTCAGAGTGGTTATGGTAGGTACAAGGCTTTTTTTTTTTTGCCTGAAAAGCACTAAGGCAATTGAGTAAAAATTCAACAGAAATTTGTATTGTGACACAGAATGAGTTTTTCAACACCCCTCTTTTGCACCAGCAACAATGAACTCAAAAAGCAATTAAATCTAATATGAATTATTTTTTTTGTTCTCATATTATTGAGGAAAGATTACGAACAAGAGAGGGAAATAAAAGCTTTAATAAATCCTAACAGCCAAGTTATATTAAATTATAGACAAAAAATGGTCTCTGAAGAATTGACACTTAATTACAAGTTAATTAGCATAATTATGCATGCTAATAGCATCTCAAATGAATAGCAGTTGTCAGGAGGGTAGAACCATCTGTAATAGTGGTGGATTAATACATCATTTTTTATTTCTAAAAATGATGTAAGTCGTCCCTCGAAAGTGGTTTTCATTAATCAATTTCACTTTTATTAGATTGAAAATTTGGCATTTTTCATTATGGCCTATTATGCACTCCTCTATACAGCTGCACTGCTAATGAGAGGCCAGACCAATTTGTCAGACGGAGGAGATGGTGATACAGGTGTGTCCCTCGTTTGGGAGCACACCTCCGGGGTCTGCCTCTTCAGCGGCTGTGTCTCGTGTTTAACATGATATGTAGCATGATGGAATCAAACGAATCAGTGGAGCATGACAATTAAAATGAAGGACCCTTAATGGCAGTTTTCCATCGGCTGTTCTCAGATCTGTAACACACTGCTGTGGCTGAATGACACTCATGAGGACTGGGACATGAACTTAATCCTTACATTATAATTACCATTGCTGTATTTAAGCAAATGCTTGTAGTGTATTCAGCACTCTTTTACATTATTTTTCATCAGAATTCAGTGTATTATTTTTTGTAAGGTGAAATTGTAATCTTGACAAACGATGTTTCAATTCAAATGTAACCCAAAGTTATTATTTTTAATCCTTGATTATTTTTAATCCTTAAAAAAAGTTTTTATTTCAGAGTGGCACAGGTTTGTTGTTAATTTTGTTAATCCTTTAATGTTTATGCATATAAGTAATAATAATGATAATAGTAATCTTTTGTTACCTCTGAGTTCCTTTATGTCATTAAAATTACAGGAAAAATATTGTAAAGAACTGATTTTTAATTAATTTGGCTCAACCAAATGCTATTTATGAATGATAAAGTATTAAGAAATTACTTTTATCATGCAAAACATCCAGTACTTCAAGGCTTATGACTTTATAGTTTTACTACTATATCATGCCACATTGAGAGTTACACTCAAATGCTAGCTCCCCAGACACTGTATGTGGCTGGCTGCCCACTGCTCCCCTCAAGGGATGGGTTAAATTCAGAACAAACAATTTCCCTGTGGGATTAATGAAGTACTATAAAACATGAAAGTAAAACTAAATAAAGAAGGCCTGGCCATATTGGTATGTCATTAGCTTATTGTTCTCCTAGCCTACAATTCAGAAACTGCAGAACCAGCCTTCAGTCCACTCAATGTGGAGAGCCTGGTATTTAATAATTAAACAGAAAGTGATGGCAGTGTGGATGTGGTTGGGGGAACGTGTCCCAGTGGACTTGGCTCACTGTGGAACGTCACTTTCAGGGCTCTGTGCTGCTGTCCTTTTGTCTAAGCAAAATGGTGCGCAAGTAAAGTTTGGCTTTGACTTGTCGGCTGCTTATTGATGAGTGCAGCAACCTGAATAAGCAGCCTCTGTTGCATTTACCTGTCACAAGGCTGTACAGGCACCTGCGTCAGACACTGCTGAAAGCCACGTCAGCTTTTTTTGAGTAAAATTGCCAAAGTTATGAGGTTGCTGATGACAGACGTTTGCCAGTTTTCAAACCAGCATGAAATTCAAGATCTGAACACATGGCATCTTGTGAAGTTAAATATATTGCTGCTTGTTTATGTAATTAATATCTGGAAGGTGATATCAAACAGTTTCTCTTTATACACCGATCAGCTATGACATCATGACCACTGAGAGGTGAAGTGAATAACATGGATTATCTCGTTACAATGGCAGCTGGAAGTGGGTGGGATATATTAGGCAGCAACTGAACATTTTGTTTCTGACGTTGATGTGTTTGAGTAATGTTGACAAGGGCCAAATTGCGACAGCTAGATGACTGGGTCAGAGCAACTCCAAAACAGCAGCTGTTTTGGGTTGTTTCCAAATCCCATGGGTCAGGACCTACCAAAAGCGAACCTAGGAGGGGAAACCAGTGAACCAACGACAGGGCCATGGCTAGCCAAGGCACGTTGATACACATGGGGAGTGAAGGCTGGCCTGATCCAAAAGAAGACCTCAGATTGCTGAAAAAATTAATGGTGGTTTTGAAAGAAAGGTGTGAGAACACACATTGCATTGCATTTTGTTGCATATGGGGCTGCGTATCTGCAGACTGGTCACGATGCCCATTCTGACCATTGCTAAAATCCAGCAAAGGCACATACAATAGGAACATGAGCATCATAACTGGACAATGAAGCAATGGAAGAAGGCAGCCTGGTCTCACGAATAAAGTTCTCTTTTATATTATGTTGATGGCTGGGTGCATTTGTGTTGCTTACCTAGGGGCCAGATTGCACCAGTATGCGCTTATTGGATGAAGGCAAGCCAGCGTAGGCAGTCTGATGCTTTTGAAAATTTTTTGCTAGGAAACCTGTGGTCCTGCGAGTCATGTGAATGTTACTTTGACATGTACCACTTACCAAAACGTTTATAAGCATGTGCACCCTGTCATGGAAAGGCAGTGCCCTTGTTCAGCAGGATAATGCACCCTTTCATGCTACAAAAATGGTTCAAGAATGGTTTGAGAACCACAACAATGAGCTTAAGGTGTTGACTTCGCTTCCAACTTCTCCAGATCTCAATCCAATTGAGCATCTGTGGGATATGCTGGAAAAAAGTGTGATTAATGGAGGCCTCACTTCACAACTTACAGGAATAAAAAGGATCTGCTACAGCCAGCTTGGTGCAAGACAGCTTTAGAGAAGCATAGCTTCAGATGTCTAGGTAAAGTGGAGTCCATGCCTCAATGGGTCAGGGCTGTTTTTGCAGCTAAAGGCGGAACCTACTCAATATTAGGTTGGTAGTCATATTGTTACGACTGATAAGGGTGTATCAATGCATATTCACCTGAACAAAAAGTTAATTTGACTAAACAAGGTGTGTGTGTGTGTGTGTGTGTGTGTGTGTGTGTGTGTGTGCGTGTGTGTGTGTGCGTGTGTGTACATTTGCTCTGTGATTGTTTGTTTTAGTGTCCAGGGCTTTGTGTCATACATTGCCTGGGATAGGCTCCAGGCCCCCTGCAACCCTGGTAAAGATTAGCGGTTGGGTAATGGATGATTTTGTCTAAATTAACAATTATTTGCTGACCATATTGTTCTTTTCTTTATTAAAAAGTAATGTGTAAATTTTATCTTATTGTCCAACTGCTTGTCCTTTGGCAATATGTAAATAAAAGACAAATGTTATGATAACAAAAAAGTTGACCTAAAAACAAGATATGATAATAGTTAATAAAATATTAAAATGACAGCTATTCCAATGTCTTGATTTTCTGGAATTCAACATTTCTTAGCCAGAAAAAGAATTTATGAGACCATTGATAGTAATTAGTGTGAGTGTTTTATTTTGCAGCCCAATCATTCAAATGGTAAGGCAAATTCTTTCTCTGTAAGTGCCCCAGCAGACCACGTTGCTTCTGCTTAATATTACACATTCTCATCATTAATATTTTATTGAAAGTGTACATTAAAATGTCAGTGAAATAAATCTGGATAAATAATCCAAACAGTGCAGTATTAAATGCTAACTCAAAAATACTTCCACTCTCCTCACACACAATCCTGTTTTAATGGTCTCTCGCATGCACCGTAATAATTTACAGTAGTGCTGAACATTTCTGATGTGTTTAGATCCACTGCACTGTAAAATCTAATTGGTTAAGTTTACTCAAAAAAGCATATAAACTGACCACTTTAAAAGTTCCAAGTAAAGCTACTTTATTCAAGTGGATTCAATATGACATTCTGAATTACTTGAATAAACACTTTTACTTAAAATTTTAAGGTAATCAGTTTCCATGCTTTTCTGAGTAAAGTGAACTAATTAGATTTTACATTGTGAAGACTTGTTTAAAAAGACACCTTGTGGAAACTTCCACATCTTTAAGTTAAACCAATAAGGTAGGACTTTAGGTATGATTTCAATGTGCTTTACACCGTCGGACACATGTAAGTCAGTACATATCAAAATGAACAAATTAATTAAGATTAGTAATAGACAAAGGAGAAGAGCATCTTTGAGCTGAACGGGACAGTGACAAACATGTTCCTTACTGATGGGCACCTCAGCATGCTCACCTCTGGAGTGTCGATGATGCTCACCTCTCAGATCCCTCAGCGCGTCCCCTCTCACCCTGGGATCGATGACTTGATGGATCCCATTCGCCGCACATCCTGTCAGGAGTGTTAAAGGACTGCGGTTCTCTCTCATTTCAGCCCTCTCTATTTCCAGCCACACAATTTGCTCTGATAGTTACCCGTGAGCCCCAGGGGGCTGAAATGTGTCAAGGATGAGTCCTGGTGGGAATGCTCAGGTATCGCGGTGCCATGTTGCACTTAGAGACCCCCCTCCCCCCCAGTTTCACCCTCTTCATATAGCTCCATTGTGACAGCAGATGGCTTACATGAATTCACTAATGGAATGTTTAAATATTAAATATTTAAATGAAAGATTGCTTAAAGCTCAGAATGAGGTAAGGTAACATGTGTGCTGACCCTGATGGTATATGTTAAAGCAATATCCAGCATTACAAATTACACCCTTTACCAGGACACACCTGCTTGTAATTAGTTTGCTTTTCTTTATACACATCACAATTTCAAATGTCAAGGCTGAAAAATTTACAATAGCATCCGGTGATCTATATTCTTTGTATTTCTGTTTTGTTTAAAATTTTAATCTTATTCTAAAGCTAATTGTCACTAGTATCAAACAACAATAGGAGACCTATTGGTTACCACTCACAAGAAACATGTATGCACACAAGATTACCCTTTAAGGTTTTTTTCTGCCAGACTAAATAGGCCATTTACATTATTGATAAGATAACCCTGTCACCTTAGATACAGACTCTTTAAAGGAAATAATTTTTATGCAAATTACATATTGACGCACTAATGATCAATTGGCCCTAAAGCTATGTTAAAATGCAGTTGTAGTCGTGTCATATGCATTTCCAATTACTTTTAATTCCTAGTTCAAATGAGTGAAAGACACTGATCACTAAAATGTATTTATAATTGTTTAATGTATTATAGCTCTTTGGAGCCTGCATAAATGTATAAACCTTTGTGATAAAACCTTAATAACAGAGTTGGTTGCTAATAAACATTGGCAAACAGTAATGTTACATTTTTCTTTTCTTTTGTTTTTGAGGGTGATTAATTTTCAGTCCCAATTTATAGTACTGATGAAAGCCTAAATTCACAGTTAAACTGTTCATAGCTGCTTCCTTGTTTTTCTTGGTACTTTATCAATTAAAGAGTGAAATGCATAGAGAAGCTGTTAATGAAGCACTTGGGGTTAATTATACAGTGTAATATAAAATGCTTACAATTTGCCTGAAATTTTCTTTATGTACAAACACTTTAACGTTACATATATACATCCAACCAAACTTTGATTGTCTGCTAGCTGCAGCCTTTTATTTCCTTTTCTATCTGTCATGGTCCAGTTAGTCCATATAAAAGATTTCTGGAAATGAGGAAAAGTGTGAGCTGCTTTTCACTAAAAACCTCTCTATAGTGTGAAAGAAAACAGCAAAGCAGAGGCTGAGAAGAAACCATCACATTTTAAATACTTTGAACTACAGCATTTAATTTTATTGCTGAACTTGTGTCAAAACAGTAATGTGTGAGAAGTTAGAAACCATTTTCTGAGGTCTGATTATTTTTGTATAGGATATTATAATGTGCGGTCAAGGGTGAAGACCAGGCCAGGAAGGTCTATGGGCAGAAGAGGTGTTTAATGTCAAATGCAAAGTCCAAGGGGTTATACATAGTAACTAAACATACATACAAGGTACAAAGTCATAACCAGGTCAAGGACCTGACAGGGGGACAACAGAGATACACTTAGATACAAAGATGGATGAGGACTAGGAAATATGATGGATATGAGTTAATACATAAACAGAACCTAGAGCACAGTAACATACAAGATCAGCTGAAATTCAGGGAAACCAGACTATGAGCAGACATCCAACAAAGATACATGTAACAGCTGGGAACAAGACAGAAGACAAGGACTCTTATATTGTCCACACCAGGTGTATTTACAAAGACAATTAGAGGTGCATGAACGAGAGGCAAACATAAAAATCCCACATGAACAAATTTACGCTATCAACAGGACGTAATTAGAAAAGTCATAAACTACAGTAAATTTAATTGATGCCACTGAATTTGTTATCAAGCATTTTTTATAACAGCATATTATTTGGGCAATGTTCATATACTACACGTAAACATGTTATACTTGTTTGAGGAAATTAAATGATATCTGTAACGATCTGGGGTAAAGAGGAGAGAAGTGACCCCTAATGGGCACAAAGGGGGGTTTATTACAAGGTCTAAGCAGGGTAATACAAGGCATAAACTATAACAAACTATAGGAAAGCACATGTTACAAGCAACAACAACCAGCAAGGAAGTATGACAAGAAGGGAGTATATAAAGGCACACTAAGCAGGTATAATTAGACAAGGCTAGGGAGCACTAAAGTGGGAATAATCACCAGGAAAGGATAGGAGGAATGGTCAGGGTGGACAGAGGGAGCATGGCAGGCAGGGTGTTACAATATCATTACTTCAAAAACTGTCTTCAAAACTGTATCAGTGAATCATCTTTGAGTATCATACATATCTGTGTAGCCCAGACTGACCAATAATGTTTCTAATCCCTCTTTGTGAAATTGCTGTTAATCTGAGCAGTGGTCTGAGCAGAAATTCAGTAATGTGCTAGTGTAAGTGTCAATTTAAGCCAACAGCCAATTTAAAGGCCACACTGCATGTAAAAGGTTGCTGTTTGCTTGTTCATTATTATGGATATATTATGTATATATGTATATGTTTAGGGAAAATATGTGAAGAACTGACAAAAATGAAGAAGGCCTAGAATTCCTCTTCTTCCTTATAGGAACATTCTGAAGTAGTGTAAACTGTCTGATATTGATCCACGTTTCCCTGGCAGCCTACAATGGCCACTTTCACCTTTAGTATACACATGGGTCATAAGCAGAAATCTTTTCAAACATATTTTTACTTACATATTAAAATTCCATAGTCTACAAGTCTACAGGTTGGCTACAGTTCTGTTCAACTTTAATTCAACTCAAGCCATAAAATGCATGGCATGAGAAATGCAGATAAAAAGGTATTTCCTTTCTAAATGCATTATTCAATTTTATATACCATTTAAGTTTTAATATAATAATAAGCAAATGTGCCATAGAATTTATACATAGTTTACATTTAAATGTTGCAGTTAACGATTCAGTGATGATTTTGTTGATTGTGATAATCTATCAATTATAAATCTCTTAAATTTCAGATGCTTATATAACCCATTTAAAGCCAGTGAGTACATAACCTTTATAACTGCAAGGAAATGTAATACTGTTTAATGTAGTAATGAAGTGCTGAGTAATAATGTTTAACAGCTTGTTAACCTTGAATCCAAAAACAATGTATTATAATGACTATAATATTAATATAGTAGTTATTCATCCAGCTGCCTTTTACTAAATTGAAAGTATGGATTAATGACAATTCTCCTGGAACACTGATTGTAAAATCAACCAGTTATACTGGTCAGAATGGTGTGTGTGTGTGGGGGATGCTTATGCCAGAAACCACAGGGCATGCCATGTAAGGCAGGGCATGCCAAGAACAGGGCACCAGGTCAGTACAGGGTACTTTTACTGTAGGAGCAATTTTAAAGCTCTGTTTCACCTGAGCTGCACATGTGGGAGGACCCCAAAACCCCTTGTATGGAAAAAGGCAGATGAAAAACAGTGTCAGGGGTCTCATAATCCTGTCATCGATGAGTAAGGCCACAATGCTACACACAAAGCCACATAATAATAATAATAATAATAATAATAATAATAATACTAGCCCTGTCATGGATTGACAGCCTGTGCCAGGGTGTCTCCTGTCCTGCATTCTGGCCTGCCTGGGACATACTGAAAGCCACCCACAACCCTCACCAGGAATGGTGGTTTGGTAAGGGATGGACAGATTGATGGGGTGGGTGGGCAACAATAATAATTTAAGCACACAAGTCTTTACATCCAGCTCCAGTGTGGGAGAGTTGATGTTTTATTTCTGTATACCAGAGACCTGGAAAGCAAGGGACTAGGTCAGACTGAATGGGAAAGAACGGGAGCTTTAAATGTTACCAGTGTCCAATGTCATTTAGGGCCTTTCCAATACACTGGTCCCATGTGCCTGCTCATGGGTCATGGTAGCTTAATTAAGAAAATATACAGGGCTATGTCAGAAACCATGTCTAGCCAAAGATATTGTCCTGGTCTGGTTCACCTGCTGGAATAGGGTGGCAGCTTTTACTGTGTCTGTTTTTATGCTTTGCTTTTTTAGTGTTGAATTGTAACTCTACTTTGCCATCTCAAAAGTCCATCCAATCGGATTAGGACTTTGTGGTTCAACTTTGACTATAGCCAAGTAAGTGTTACCATAATTGGCTCTGCAAAGGGAGAGAAGTGCAATTTATATTTGGCTACACTGTAGATAACGCCATTGTAAATCTCCATTGTGTGTCACAGCCTTAATTCTGTGTGCTTATAAAGTTGAACATTCATCTACGACACTACTCAGGTTTGTTACTTTAAAGGTCCCCTATTATTTTAATCTTAAATGTTAAATAAAGTGTGATAGACGTGATAATTTTTGATGCTTTGGAATTACTTGCAGTTGTAACTGATTTTGCTGGAACAATTTCTAAATAGATTGAGAGAAAATGTGAACTCCATATGTGCCTGTAGCATAACATAACATAAAAAACTAACAACTGCCTTTCTCCAAGCCTTTATATTTAAACACATATTGACTGACAATAAACCAGATGCAGGCAATACGAATGGTTAATTATGAATGGATACGTTGCAGTACAATTTGAGCAGGAATTTCTGTGTACATTTAACAAAACTGTCCATATCAGGTCCTGGGAGCCTTTTGACCTTCTCAGCACCTTTATGATGAAACAAGGACCTGTTAGTAATAAGCAAGTGTTCGTTCGCATGATGTGTCAAGCGAAGGCTTTGAAGCTAAACGAGCGGGTTGAGACAGGCCAGAGCAGGCGGTAAGGAAATCGACGGGGGAGGTAGTGCTCACGAGCTTGGACCCACAGAAGACCGGTGCCTGCAGATGCAGGCAGACAGAAAGTCCCTGTGCAGCGCTTTGCCTGTCAGCATGTGCCTGCAGGACCACGTGCTTCCGCATCATAGTCTGAGCGTCAGTGGCGTCCAGAGAGTGAAGAGGCAGATGGGGTCTGTGCACTGCATCATTCTGGGAAGCGGGTGGAGGTGAAATTATCGCTTATGGTTCACATCTGTGTTTACTGTCATTAGGTGATTTGTACAATTTCAAACAGATAAACTCCTGCTTTCCTGCTGAATGCCAGAAAGCACTGGCAGCCAGTGCTAGGCCTTAATTTGACTGATAAATCCTCAGTGACAAGGGAGAATAAAAGAGACTAGATTGCTTTGGCACACATAAATGGGACATTAGCTGGCAAAAACAATTAGCTCTCCAAAGCAGTGTTCCCTTCTGCAGCTAACACGCCAAAATTAGCACCAACACTCTCATGCAAACACCTTTGAGCACATAGCCATGATCAGACAAGTCTGAGATCTTTTATTTTAAAGCATTTTAACAAGTGAGTGGCCTCCTCCTTATTCATCAGTCTGAACCAGTTTGATTGATGGGTAGGGTAAACATTCTGTGACCTCTATTTCTTTTTGTGAGGAGAGAAAGAATGGCTAAACAATACTAGTCTGTTCAGTTTATTTGTTAATGTTTAAGAGCTTGTTCTGTTGTCAGTCACTGCAATTACATGTGAACAGAAATGTCATGACAAAGTCTTGTTTTTTTATAGTTATATTTACGTTTTAATCAACAGTAAAATACCTTGGAATGTATCACATATTGTTTGAACTGACATCATTAATACTAAAGGGAAAAAGGAATTTGTACATGTAGTTTATAACCTGATGCAGAAAATATACAAAAACGGCTTCAATGAAGCAGCACTAGTTGATCGCTTCTACTCAACAGCAGAGGCTCAAATTCCATTTTTAATGATACATTGGTCAATGAACAATGAAGGGGGCTTAACAATAATGTGACCACTTAAGAAAAACACAGACAAACAAGGAGAGAAAACCTTGGGGCAAATAAGTGGTTATTTATATTTAGCTATTCTATAATAATTTACTAAAATCACATTAAATTCCAAAATTTGAGACTCGGCACAAAAAAACACACTGATGCTTAATCTCTGATGTTGAGACTTTTATTATGAAATCCCGTTTTGGCATACTTGAAAATGTCTGGTGGGTCCTATGTGACGAATCACCTGAACACATTCCTTTAATTTGATAAGACATGTATCATAAACCTACTGTTTTATATTTTTTGGCCCATAAAGATTGTTGCTTATCAGATGGGAAAATATTAACAGTGAAACAAATTATGCATGTTTTACTTCAGACGACACTAAACTATGAAACAAAATTGAATCCTTCTGATTTTTCAGATTGCAATTACTCATTTATTTTACTTGGAAATGTGAGAGTTGGCCTGATGTAGCTTGTTGGTTAAAGACAACAAAGACTAGTCTTGTACATCAGATGCTTTAAACTGAAATGAAAGTCAAATCAAGAGTTGAATTTATCAACACCATGTGGAGTGGCTGCACTGTTCAGCCAGCCCGTTAAATACAGAGCCGTGCTTCATCCTGATGTATTCTTTTGGAATTGTCAAAATGAGTGGGGAAAAAAAACGTATGTTTTCTGCTGCAAAATTGGTTGCTGTATACCAATTATTGTACTGTAAATTGTATTTAAAAATTATAAGGACCCCAGGTGTAGGTGTTTACAACTGTTTCGTTAATACATAATTTTCATATTTTAACCACCTTTTTTGATTCATGAACTTTGGCAAACTGTTCCCAAAGTGGCAGCTTTCCAGACGTGCTTATATCTTCTCTTCTTGACGTATGGACAGCCTACCATTAACACTGATACCCAGAGAGCATGGATGGTGGTTAAAAAATTATATTAATGAATTTTGGAGAGATTTTGATGAACAACTTTAAATCCTCAATGTGAGCAAACAACTATTTAATAGAGGTAATTAATCAAAGCATAGCAATTAACATAAAGGAGGCATGTAAAACCTCTAGTCCTCAGCATCTCAAAAAAAAATGTTTAAGGAGAGATGAGACCAGAAACACAAGAAGGTGAACAGTGTAGAAGCAGCAGTGACTGAATACTATAAAAGCACCACTGGAACCAGTATATGTCATGTGTTTGGTTTCTGATCACTCATTAAACACAAGTTACTCAGTAAGTATAATGAACAGGGACACCCTTATTACAAATAAACAGAAAATAGCCTTGGTTAACAATTGATAAATGTGCTATGTTGTGACTTTTAGAACCATCTAGAGCAGCACAGATAGGTGGGCCCCAGTTTTAACAGCAGGCTCTCAGGTAATAAAGGCATCTGAAAAACTAATGATGAAGTATAAGTTTCTATTATCAGTGGTTTTCTTACAACTATTGGATTAATTCTTGCTGAAAAGTTGTCTTCTGTGTACTCCACCGTGTTGCTCCAAAATTAACTAAAAAAAACAAAGTAATTAATGTAACACAGTGCATCATTGCAGCATACAGATAACAATGACAGTAAATAAGGTATATACCATGAAAAAAAAAACACTGTTAATATACTGTACAAGTTGCATGTTGATACAAAAAATGCAATAATATTCCATTTACTTTAAATTTCCAATGACTTCATTTAAAACCATTTATTATCTTGAATATGCAAGAAAAGACAAAAACTTTAAACGTTTGCCGAAATGGGTTTTTGTTTAGTTGTCATGCACTGATACACATATAAACCAGCAGACTTCATTTTGGTAAATTATTGATTTTCCATTATTGCTTCATGGCTATTCCAAGTGAAAAGGAATGAAGGAACAGAAGCATGACTTCCTGCCTTGAACTTTGTTTCCAAATGAGTTTATTAGTACTTAAATTACCACCACTTTTTATGTACATTCTTAAGACATCTGTAGTACTAATAATTATTAACTTGGAGAAGAGGCCATGAACAGCCATAAACCATAATGGTGACTGCTTCTGAATGTGGAAGATATTCTGTTTATCTGAAAATAGGTTTCAAAACAGTTCGTAACTTTGAGACGTTAGTTTAAATTTGTAGATGAAATAATTATTTATAAAATAATCAGTTGAATTGCTACAGATAACTTCTTTAGGGTTAGAGTAAAAAATATATATATATATATATGTATATATATATATATATATATATATATATAAACACTATATTGCCAAAAGTATTAGGACACCCCTCCAATCACCTCTATGGTCACAGGTGTATAAAATCAAGCACCTAGGTATGCAGACTGCTTCTACAAACATTTGTGAAAGAATGGGTCGCTCTCAGGAGCTCAGTTAATTCCAGCATGCTACCATGTTAGGTTGCCCCCTATCAATAGGTCCATCTGTGAAATTTCCTTGCTTCTAAATATTCCATGGTCAACTTTTTGTGGTATTATAACAAAGTGGAAGCAACTGGGAGCAACAGCAACTCAGCCATGAAGTGGTAAGCCACGTAAAATGACAGAGCGGGGTCAGAGCATGCTGAAGCACTCAGTGTGCAGAAGTTGCCAACTGTCTGTAGAGTCAATAGCTACAGACCTCCAAACTTCATGTGGCCTTCAGATTAGCACAACAACAGTGTGTAGAGAGCAGCTGCATCCAAGCCTTACATCACCTAGTACAATGCAAAGCGTCGGATGCAGTGGTGTAAAGCACGATGCCACTGGACTCTAGAGCGGTGGAGACGTGTTCTCTGGAGTGACGAATCACGCTTCTCTGTCTGGCAATCTGATGGATGTATCTGGGTTTGGCGGTTGCCTGACTGCATTGTGCCAAGTGTAAAGTTTGGTGGAGGGGGGATTATGGTGTAGGGTTGTTTTTCAGGGGTTGGGTTTGGCCCCTTAGTTCCAGTGAAGGGAACTCTTAAGGCATCAGCATACCAAGACATTTTGGACAATTTCATGCTCCCAACTTTGTGGGAACAGTTTGGGGATGGTCCCTTCCTGTTCCAACATGACTGCGCACCAGTGCACAGAGCAAGGTCCATAAAGACATGGATGAGTGAGTTTGGGGTGGAGGAACTTGACTTGTCCTGACCTCAATCTGATGGAACATCCTTAGGGATGAATTAGAGTGGAGACATGAGCCAGGCCTTCTCATCCAACTTCAGTGCCTGACCTCACAAATGCACCTCTGGAAAAATTGTCAAACATTCCCATAGACACACTCCTAAACCTTGTGGACAGCCTTCCCAGAAGAGTTGAAGCTGTTATAACTGTAAATTGTAGACCAACTCAATATCAAACTCTATAGACTTAGACTGGGATGCCACTGAAGTTCATGTGTGTGTAAAGGCAGGTGTCCCAATACTTTTGTTCATCTACGACACTTCTCAGTGAATATAAAGCAAATGAACTGAGATTCTAGAGAACATGTTTTAAAAGGATTATGTACAGTATATATACTCTCATCTTAATCAGTAATTCATAGGAATTTTTTTCTTATCAATGGAATACCTTCATTAAAGCCTTAGTGACTAACACAGGCATGCTGCATGATGGGTAGAATAACAAGCAGTTACAGATATGGTTTTCATTTTACTACACAACTATGCAGAGATTATTCAACAAAAGTATCTTTACACAAGTATAAGTAGTCTAACTGTGTGGTGGGGGAGGGATTATAGATTTAATCTGGGGATTTTAAAGAACACTGCTCCCAATCAACTTTTAAAAACAATTTTTATGTTAAATCAGAGCATATATCAATTAACAAGACATGATAAACTGGCTAATTAAACTGAAAATGTTACCAAATGATGCAGCACTATATTGAACAAGTATAGTGATTTGTAAAGTATTACATGAAAAGATGTACCCTGTAAATTAAGGAGTTGTAAATAAAGTTGTAAATGATGTAATGATTTGAACTGATGCAGGGAACATGACTGCTTTTGCTGTTCGAGATCTCAGTGCCGCTTTTGATACAGTTAATCACCCTATTATGGTATTTTTGGCCAACTGTTATTTTTAAGGTGCTTATAAATAAAATTGGAAAGTTGGATTGGATAGACTGGTTTGAAGCTGTTGTTGACCTTTGCATAACTCTTCTTAGGTGGTTTACTTCTTATCTGACAAATACTATGTTCAAATGTCCAATGACAGCTCTCCCTCACCCATGTCACCACTTACACATGGAGTTCCTAAGCGATCTGTGCTAGGCCCTGTACTGTTCTCCCTTTACATGCTACTTTTAGTAGTAATATTAATATTATTGCTTTGCATCTGCAGGCACCCTTTGTAATATTATACATAAATATATTATGATGTTTACACTGATGATACTCAGCTATACTTTACAATTAAACCTAATGATACGCATCAGCTAATACCGTAGTTAATTGTCTCAATGGCACTGAAGAATGAATAAGCAAAAATGACTTATCACTAAACACAGACAAAACTGAGATCTGTTGTTTGTTGGCAAAATCTTTGCTTTACTTTAGTTCAACTCTCAATACTGCAGACCTGAGATTTTCTATATGTGACTCAGCACGTAATTTACGTAATATTTTAGGCTCAAGACACGCCTTTGCTTCTGATGTTGATGCAGTCTCACGGGTGTAATTCCTGCAGCACAGAAACATTGCTAGGTTGTGATGTTTTGTTACAAGTGAAGATAGAGAAACAGTGCATGCTTTTATTTACAGTAAGTTAGATAATTGCAATGCTCTTTTTTATTGGAGTACAAACTGCACATTAAAGAGTTTACAGTACATTCAAAATGCAGCTACTAGAATTTTTACTGGGTATATGTAATGAAAATGATTAATACATTAATACTCTGAATTGACAGTCTCCCAGAATCCAGGCCTTCTTTCTTTTCCATGCATATATAAAAGTATTGACGGTAGAGAATTTAGTTACAGAACCCCTAGATTACAGAATAGTCTACCTGGCTATGTGCAGGATGCCAGATTGGTGTCAGTCTTTAAATCCTGACTGAAGACTTACTTCTTTGATTTAGCTTTCCCACAACAGTCCCCATAGCTCACTGTAATCAGTACCACTGGTGCTTCTGTGTATACCGGTGTTCCTCTGGCATTCTGTTACTGTATGTGACTGCCAGTGTTTCCTTTATGTACTAACCCCTTTCTGTTCTTTTTTTTGAATTTTTTTTTTAATTTTTCTCCACCCACATGACTATTCAGTGCCCATCTGGGCACAATCTGAGCAGGATTTCTTTTTAGAGTCACTGACATGCTGTGTAGCCCCCAGGATGAGACCTTCACCCAAAGAATCATGCGAGCCTACAGAGACGAACTCTACATCTGGAACACAGTCAGACTTCAGATTTCCATCTACAGTTCTTACATTCACTTTGTATTCTGTAATATTAGCGTGCCTAGGAGGATTGGGCAGCCAGTCAACCTTTGACTCCCAGAGATATTTTTTAATTCATTTTTACCCTTGGAGTTTTTGGTTCCTCTTCTGCATTGCCGCCTGGATTTAATTTGACTTTAATTAGTGTGCCCATTGTTAATTTCCTTGTAATGCTTGTAATTCATTACTGTAAAATGGCTTAAGAGTACTTGTTGGAAAAGGCACTATATAAAAATGTATTGAAATTATATATATGTACTGCGTGCAGTAGGCTGTCCACAAGGTTTAGGAGTGTTTCTATGGGGATGTTTGACCATTCTTCCAGAAGCGCATTTGTGCAGTCAGGCACCGATGTTGGACGAGAAGGCCTGGCTCACAGTCTCTGCTCTAATTCATCCCAAAGACAGGACTCTGTGCAGACCAGTCAAGTTTCTCCACCCCAAACTCACTCAACCCTGTCTTTATACGCAAATTTGTTGTGCTAATCTGAAGGCCACATGAAGTTTAGAGGTCTGTAGATATTGACTCTGCAGACAATTGGCAACTTCTGTGCACTGTGCGCTTCAACATGCTCTGACCCCACTCTGTCATTTTACGTGGCCTATCACTTCATGGCTGAGTTGCTGTTGTTCCCAGTTGCTTCCACTTTGTTATAATACCACTAACAGTTGATCATGGAATATTTAGTAGCAAGGAAATTTCACGGATGGATGCACGGATGACAACCTATCACGACAGCACGCTTGAATTCACTGAGCTCCTGAGAGCGACCCATTCTTTCACAAATGTTTGTAGAAGCAGTCTGCATGCCTAGATGCTTGACTTTATACACCTGTGTCCATGGAACTGATTGAAACACCTGAATGCAGTGATTTGGAGGGGTGTCCCAACACTTTTGGCAATATAGTGTATGTGCCAAGGTCAGACACACACTTTATTAACATCTTCTTTAAATTGTCTAATTCTTGCAGCCTAATTTAATTTCTTAAACCACGTGACAAGTAGCTGTGTGTCTGCACCATGTGATGTTTGTGCTATGGATACACAGTATATTTGATATCCTTCAGAGTAAAAACACATGTAACCCATAGGTCAGCTGAGTAATGTAACGATTCAGATTGTACAGTTGTACGACTGTTCTACCACGCAGAGGGTTAGAAAGGCTGCAACATTATTTCACTGTTGTCACAAAATGTCACCAAAGAAGAGGACGAGAAATGGCCCCCACGTTCATGTGACAGATTAGGACCTTGTCAGCATATTTTCTGCTCTGCTGCCTTCCCTGGCCAATCTGAACTAGTCACTCACTGAAGAAAAGGTATCTTTTCAAGGTGAACACTATCGTTCTTTACCCACCTGTTTAATATTAATACATTTTAAGTGCTTAGTATCTCCTGACTGAATTATACAACTGCTTGTTATACGTTCCAGGTAGTATATCCAACAGAAGTAATATGTCATTATTAACGACTACAATGAACTTTGAAGCCATCCGTAACGCAAGTATCTATACACCTTGTACAAAAACACTTACATAGGATAAACATAAAATAAAAACATTGCTTTATTAGCCAGTTGTTTCTGCTTTGTTTCAGTTTAAACATTGTGAGATCTCATAAAGGATAAAAGGCTCACAGAATGTGTTTTTGTATCACTGAACAGATCTGCAGTAGGCTGAATGAAAGTTCAATATCTCTGTACTAGGAGCGATCAAACTGAGAAACTGTGTGATATGTACAAGAGAATAGTGTTTAATTGGACTAATCTCTGTACTGCTTTTGCCACATATCAATTCTTTCATCTGTGCATGGATCTATCCTGAAATCCCACAATAATGAAGAGGGTAACTGTTTTATGGGATTGCAGAGTACAAGTGGGTTTATTATTAATATTATTACTGTTATTCCAACTTCTCTGCTGGACTAATAGTTCATGTTATGTTACAATTTAGCTAAACGTTATTATTGTTGTTTGTTATGTGACGTGCGTAGCTTAGAGAGGCTGAATACAGTGCAAGTCACACTCTATTGATCCCAGAAGTACAGTGGCTGACTTTTTCACCCAAAAGAACATGGCCACATTGTGGAGACGTGGCAAACATCATAATTCATTATCAAGTGAAAATGGAACGTTATTGAAAAGATAAGCATCACAATGAGTTTCCCGCTCTTGATAAATCAGCAGCCGCCACATTATTTCACCACCCTTTGTGTTCTTGCTGTTATTAAGTTTAAGTGCACAAAAACAAATGGGTGTCTAACAGTCCCCTTAGATTTACCAGTCAAGGATTCATTCTCATTCCAATTCCAAATCATCCTGATACTGTCTTTTGGTACATGAACACATACCATGAAAGCATTTCATTTTGGCAAGAAGCTTATTGATTTCCATTGGAACGGTTGTAGACTATTTGAGCTCCACACTTTCTACTTAATTCCTTGTCAAGATCATAAATCTCAAGACCTCTGCTGTTTCAGAGTAAATTAACTGTTCCTGTACAACCATAGCTATACCCAAATATTTTCTACTTATCTATGTAATCATTACACATTAAGTTGTAAGTAACTTTTAAAGCATTTTACATACATTATCAGACAATTAAAATAAATTAATGACTTCAAATACTGACAGGATTGAAAAATTCTATGTTATGTGCTTAGGGCCAAAAACACAGAGCTAAATTTAAAATGTCTAAATACCATATACAGTATGATATATATCAAGCATTTATTTTATGAATAGGCCTAAAAGCAGCAATAAAAGGACAGCTCTGTCTACATGAAATTGTGTGAAAACAGAAAGATGCAAATGCGGAACATTACTGATGACAAATAAATATACAAGAAAGAGAAAAATGTGGCAGGGTAAATCCACGTAATCAGTGAAGAAAAAAAATAAGATACAGAAATAAAATTACTGCATAAACAAAAATGGAAAATACGTACTTTAGAAAACAAGAAACTTTTATTTGTACAAAAAAAAACTGAATTTACATAATACAGGAAACAAAGACCATGTGAAAAATGAATGTATAGCAGCTTGTACATGAGTTTGAACTCATAGCAAAGGGAGCTAAATCAGTGAAGCTTAGTTGTATCTTGATGTCAGGTTGAAAGTCTGCACATTAAATATCAGCATAGCTTAAACAAAGTATAAGGTAAAAACAAATAATAATAATAATAAAACAAAGTGTAAGGTCTCCTTAAATATATAAAGTTAATGTAATGTTAACAAAAAAGTTGTACAGTTGACTGGAGTGTCTCCTGATGCATCTGCAATTAGTGTTCTGTTAAAAGGAAATCAATATAATTTATGTAAATACATGCATATGCGACTGTTTGATTGTTTAACAAAAAACTATAGTGAAAACCAAATAAACCCCACACAAATGTGAAGAGAAAGAATGTGTTGACCTATTGAATTTATACTTAATCCAATGTCAGTTTTCAACACAGCTCAACTGGTTACCATGGCAAAGTGACTAGTGTGACTTTCCCTCCTTCTGCTAAAATTCCATGCCTTGTTTTAGTGAGTGCGTCACAGCCACAAACCCTTTTGCTGACTCAAAAATGAAATTAGCATACGGCACACCCAAGGCCAGTGAAAGGAAGCCTCAAAAACTATAGTGTTTTGTCCCTCAAAATGCATTGCAACTGTGGAAGCATGCATTTCACTTTGGAGAGATGCATGCACCCATGATTGTGGTAAAAACAACTATTACTAATGGAAAGGGGCGTGGCAGTGATTTAATTTGGTCGTTTGTGGTCAAAACCTCTACCTTTGTCGGTATAAAAGTGACTTGTGTCCACAGACCACTTTTTGTGCTAAAACTGTAAATACAGTTTTCTTGGGAAATGACAATTAGTTGAATTAATTGTGAAAAATAAATCTATGCCCCTACACAGAAGAAAAATAAAATTATCTAAGGAAGGAAAACTATTAAACCTCCAGTTTTTGTACTTTGCATATTATTTCTCAGATTTTTTATAGATCTCTAGGTATTGTTTGTAATTTGAACATTTCAAACTGTGCGCATGTAATATCATAAAATTGAGAAATTGCAGTTGGCACAGCAAGCAGGCTACAATTACTTTAGTAAAAGGGACTCAAAAGTGGTTGACAATTTATTCAACTGTCAATTAATTTTTATATAGTGCCTTTCGCAACAAATTTGTAAATTATGTAAAAATTGTTAAACACATTACATGCCAAATGCCTAATAGAAAGCTGAAACCTGCAGCACTGAGTCCTAAAATGAAAACAGTCCCCCTGTTACAGGGTGATCAGGGCTCAAACTCGTGACCTTGCAGCAAGTTACCAGACAAGACAATTAGTCCGCTAAGCTAGAGACCTGATTCCCCCCCGGGGGACTAATCACGTTCTTGTTCTGACTACCAGGAGAGTCACACAACAACACTTTCACATCTGTTAAACCTGCGATACCATTACCCCCAAACATCAACACCTGTTTTATCAGAGTTTGCAGATAAGTAGTACTTGTTCCTTCAATCTTCAATCTCATTGAGACAAATAAGGTGTTGGCTGATGCACTGTCATTAGGATTAAGGGAAAAGTATTATCGAATGTTGTCAGTATAGAAATGGCAGCTAATATATTATTACTATAATATTAATACTATAATATTGCCTAAAGGCAGCATGTAAACACAGTACTGTGCCAAGCATAGATCCTTGCGGAACTTCCTATCCAGTTGGTGATATGGGCAAGGGAGTGTTATTGTTATGGCCCGGCTCGTACTTGACCGTACATAAAAATGGGGACACAGCAACCAGGTTCAGTTTTTAAAGGTATGTACTTTATTAAAGTAAAAATATAGAAAATGTCTAGGGGAAAAATGAATTAGTGAACAAATGAATGAAGGGTACTAAAAAGTTAAACAACAACAGGATTAAAGGATTCGGGGAGATAACACATACGGGATAGATGTAGAGAAAGACAAGAAAACTATGAGGTAACAAACTTAAACCAACAATAACTTATAAGTGCTCTGTGCTACCCTTGTGCCCTCTCTCCCCTCAAAGGGGAGAGGTGGTCCTGATATTTGTTTCTAACCCCACTGACAGATGCTCTGAATCATGGTTAATCAACCGCCCCGCCCCCAGACACACCCCTGCCCGTGCACTGACAGTGAAGCTTGAAGGGGCGGGGAGGGAAAGGAACCACAGGGGGGTCGTAACAGTTATCATTTGACCATAAAAATAAAAGTCAGTTTCATCAAAACAGAAAGCTCATCTATGCCAAATGCAGCACCATGATGTGCCTTGCATCAGTTGAAATCATGTCATGTACAAGTCTACTTAAAGCCGTTTTTGTGCTGAGGCCTTGACAGAAGCAAGACTGAAACTTAACTAGTAAACTGTGAGCATCCAAATCTGAGAATAGAGTCTTAGACAGAAATTAGATGTCTAAGGCATCGATCAAAGCAACGTTATTAAAATGTACACCTAGTATTGCTGGAGGGCTTATCTAGGTTATACTGGAGTGCATTTTGAGGCTAATTTTGCCAATTCAATTGTTAAAAATGAACAAAAAATATAATTGTCATTATTGCAAAGTGCTATTAATTCATCTTTAATTATGGAATTAGCTATCACCTTAAATTGCAATAAGAAGTTATGCTTACAGTAA
The DNA here is from genome assembly GCA_025773905.1 of Chitala chitala. Lineage (NCBI taxonomy): Eukaryota > Metazoa > Chordata > Actinopteri > Osteoglossiformes > Notopteridae > Chitala > Chitala chitala. The sequence goes on from JABJVR010029147.1 coordinate 27,317, forward strand.
TAGTCTAAAAGAGCACAATATTCTTGTATCATTCCAAGACATCGATCCAAGCTGACCGAAACATCTATAACCTCATCGTCTTCTACTGTGCTCTACTTTGTGACATTCCTGCTTAAGAGCCTGCATATATTGATTAAACTAAGGAAAACATATGATAATTCTAACCAGTTTAGCTCTTACAGGGCTTGATCATTTAGAACCTTGCTAACCACTGTAATATAGTAATGTTTAATTTCATTAGCACTCGTACTATAAATAAAATCTGCATTATGTAAAGTGTCTGTAATTTTTTGTGATTTATCCCTATTTAAGTGGTGTGATATCATATTCCTTTCTTCTAATCTATGGGGCAAATTTAATCTCAAAAGTGATCAGTGCAAATTAATCTAAATGACACAATAAGATATGAGTAATATTGGTTCCATGTAATTAAATAATTAAGTGTAATGTATAAGTGTACATGTGGGATGTTCTGGTACATACTGAGTACAGCGTACAGAATTGAGGACAGATATGAAACTTTTACCGAACGCCTCCATATCTATGTCAATATATATATTAAAATCATCGAACACTACAACTGTATCTAAGTTAATCAAGTCAGAAAGGTACTTGCCAAATTCATTAATGAAAGATTTCTGTGGTCTCAAAATATGAGTAAACAAAAGTGAGTCTGATGCAACATTAAGCAGCATAGCTTCACATGCTTGAATTATTAAAGGTTTTTGTACATTCAAATACAACACAGACTGTATTTAAATGTTTGCCATTTTGACTGTTTTCCCATAATATCATTAATTTTCATTTTTGCTAATATGAAAACAAAATCACAGCGAAAGGCTCAGAGTTTTACACAATGTAAAAAGAATGAAAGTCAAATTATGTGTAAGCCAAAGAAAACAATTTCATTTATTTTACCTCAGTGCCATGATTCACTATTAGCATCAATCAGACATGATAGCTAACATGCTTGATTTTATAAACGAGCAAATTTATTTACAACTTGGTACATATTTTGAAAGGGCTTAAAGGCATAGCAAATGAAAACATTATATATATTTTTTATTTATGCAAAGCATTAAGTATCATTTTAAATAAAATCAGTTTGATCACATTGCTTAGTTTTGACCTTCTGTAGATATTGACCCTTCTGTAAGTATAAGTAAGTAAATAGAGAAGTGTGAGGACATCCAAGGCTATTGTTCTATACTTTATATGTCAATTTTCAGTTTACAAAAGAGATCAATACCTTTGCGGAAGAGATGGAGTTCATACACTGTGCTAGATATGTGGCCAGGGCTAATTCAGCAGAGACATTATCTAAATTGCCTTTCTCCCCCCGGAATACACACCCATAGGGATCTTTTAAACTAGTAAAGGCCTGCAATTCAAAAAGGGGAAGACTTGAAAGGAATGCGTGCCCTTGGCAGTGGGACTTTATTTCCTGAGTAGTTTCAACTGATTAAGTATCAAAAGTTGTGTTCAGTGTGCATAGGACAACTCCTATACAAATGAACTAGTACTACAGTGTTACGTCAAAGAATTTTAAATTAATTGTTTTTTGCTTAAATTGGGAGTGGCTGACATCCACAGCTGATGTAAATAAGTCCAAGGGTTTTGTGAGGCACAGGGAGCATGTTCCGTTGTCCCACAAGATGCTGTGGTGTTGGATCTCATCCACTGTTTTACAAGGCAGATGGTCACCATTTGACTCTACCCTCAGATTTCAGACAATCACCTCAGATTATGACTAGAATGAGGAGGCTTTATTGAATTTGCAATGGGACAGACTTAATGAGATGGTGAACAGTTTCATTAACACAGCAGCAACAAGTAATTTTATTACCCCTGTCTTTGTCATTACACCATTAATACCTGACACTAGTTATGGTTCTGCTTTGGTTTGTTCTTGTAGTGTGCACTTAAGCCTATATTTGATATTTCCATCATTTTCTTATGTGGATACCATGGTCAGGGACTGAATTTCGGTGTAGGATGATAAGATATTCAAACATTAGTGGAAATGATTCACAATTTGCATTACATAATGCTCTTTTGTTGGTGATGTCAACTAAATAGATACTTAGAACTTATTATAAAAGTTATCAGTAGCCACTTCATTTGCTAATTGCCAGACTCTGTGGCACTTAAAGTGGTTATTGGTGTCAGTAGACACTGATTCACCTTATGCTGATGGTTTGTAACTTCATCAGTGTCTGTTGATCAGCTCACAACTCCACAACTTGCCTTTTAGTAATCTTTTAGTAATGTGCTATGACAATTAGTTATTTTTCTGTAACTGTTCAGTTGATTAAAATGCCTCAAACTCAATAAAATGTCTCTGAACATGCTTGTACATTAACACATTTTTCAGTGCATTGACTTTCTAACAGAGCTTCTGTTAAGGAGGTTCAGTCATGCACTTAACAAACAGCTTCCTGGTAGTATGTAAAAACGCAAGTTCAGTTAAGAGAATGCATGACTTAATTGGCTACTTCATGGCCGGTTCAGGGACTATCCACTAAAAAGAACTCAACTGTACATACTTTGAGTGACTCTTCGTAAAATAGTACCTAAACCACAAGTAACTAAACCACTCATATTGCAGGACATTCATTTACCAATGAATGCACTGTGTAATAATTCACACACATTCAATGCAATCCAGTTGTATTAGGACTACCTTGTATAACTGCTCATTCCTATCTGATCCGATGTCCTACTGAAGAAATTCTTTCTTAGAGTTTAGCTTGCATAAAGTTTGCTTTTTTATTGCAGAAAGGTCAGCTAGCCTTTAGGATTCTTGTATATGAGAGGCAGCACTGATTCCAGCCCCTATGTATACAGCCCCTAACCATCCTGAGGCAAACATATCTGGTCTCATTACCTTAAACAAGCAATGGGGCCTTATACTGAGGAGGTGCTGTAGTGATGAGTAACCCGACATTCTGCATCTTCTTCGGGGGAAAGTTTTTCCTTTGTAAATAAAACAAATGAGACCATGTAAAGATTACAGAGTGTTGGATAGGCTGACTATACACATTTTCTTTTGCCTCTTATTCTGTCAGTTATAGAATGGGTTTAAACTTGACATTCATGTCAATTCATATGAATTAGACCTTCCAGCCAACCAGTGGGTAATATGAGTACTTAGTTGTGCCATACAATCTTATATATTACCCCCTCGTATTATAGACAGTCATAAATGTGGTACTCCTTGACATACTAATTAAATTTGCAGTGGTCTTTGAATCCAGGTTCATCATCACCCCTCTACTGACATTGTGGATGCTGATGCCTTTATTTGTTTTTATAGTGTATGTGGATGCATTATAAACCAGACTGACTGCTGAACAATCCCAATGTCACGCTACTCCTCCCATACATACTCTTCCTATATGGTTACATCAGTTCAATGTAACACTATTGTTAACAACTATGGGTTACTAGCTGTTTGGAGGATAGAACAGAATGGCTGGAGGGAAGGTGGGCAGTTCCCTTTCCCTTAATGATTATTTTTTTATATTAGTCTATTGTTGACATGGTGAAGAAATTTATGTGATGTTCTTCCAAATGTTCATAAACACCTCCTACTAAATTATGCATGCCCTTTAACTACACATGCAAATAGAAGAACTGATACATAGTGTACCTTTTGCATCTTGTTTCTTTCTCTTGTAATACCCATAAACCAGGATATTGCCAACTTTAACTTCTGCTCTATCTGGTTTTTCAGAAAAAAATCTCACACACACTAATGAAAAGGTTACAAATCTTACTGACAGGCTGAAAAGAGCTGCCTTTCCTCCAGCAAAGAGTTTTCCTGGTGAACTGCAGGTGCTATTATTGTAAAGTGGAAAAGTACAAACACAAGGGGATAAGTTATACAGCTGTAAAATAGGGGCACCAACTGCTAAACCATGCAGAGCTGACAAAACATCTATCCACGCTCTCACCAGACTACTTTTGGAAGCTGATATCCGTTAAGTTTTATGACATGGACTTCTGTGGATGAGCAGCTACTCACATGGAGCAGTGAAAACACATTCCCTGGAATTATGAATCATGATTTATCATCTGCCAGTCTGAGGAATGTTTTGGTAGATGTCATGACAATGCAACCTCAACTGAATACACAGTGCCAGCTGCAGAGTGTGGTGGAGAAGAAATAATGATGTGGGTTATTTTGACTCATACTAGGGATTTTTGTTATGTTTTGAGCTAGACCCTTTAGTTCATGCAATAAGAATTCTTAACATTAGAACATATAGTGATATTCCAGACAACTGAATGTTTCTAATTTTGTGAAGGCAATTAATTTGAGATATTTTTCCTATTTAAGCATGATAATGTCCCCCCATTGTCATGATCAGGAGAGAACAGATGCACAGAGGCAATGGCTGAGTCTAATCACAGAAGGGTTTATTTGATGGCAAGGAGACAAAACAAGAGCTAAAGTACATTCAGTAACAAAGCGCAAGTAGCAGGGCTAAGATCTACACCAACACACAAAAACCTACAACCTAAACAACTGGCAACATATTAACACAAAGGAAGGGCTTAAATAAGGACTTTAACAAGACACAACTGGCAATTACTAATTACACTCAGGGATTAACACGAGGAACACAGGAGGGAACAGTGACACCTAACGGACATGGAAGGAATGACAGGTAAAGGTGTGACACCCTTTCACAAAGTGAAGTTTAATAATATTGTTGTCAACCACATGAAACACCCCAGAAATAAACTGGAATGCCAACTGCAAATTAGGGTTTGTCACGCAAAACCGGTTTACAACCACATTAATGCTATTTTGTATGGATGGAAGGAAATCCCAACAGCCCAAAATCTAATGGAACGTCATTCCTCAGGGAAAGTAGCAACTCCATATTAATGGTTGTATAATAAGAAATTCAACAAGCCCATATAGGTGCAATATTTGAATGTATCCCATCTGTGATTGGCTCATTCTACCACAGCTTCAGGTTTAACTACAGACACTGTCAACTTTGATAAGCTCAGCTATACAGCAGACTAGCATCACTGGTCCACTCCACTGCACATGTAAATTTGTCACCATCAAAGTTTGCACAGTGCATACCACCTTGTTATAGTTTACACTACATCAATCCCATTACTATCTGGTAGAGTCATCTCTCTCCACTCCACAATTTTTGGCCTGTTCCACATATGCCTTCTAACACTAGTGATCATCAGAGCCTCAGCAGGGACATCGTTAATACCTGACACTGTGACAGCTGGGCCCATGTATTCCTTATGTTCACTACTGAACTGTAGTCATCTTTATTGGAAGCTATAATACCTGGTGGATTTGGAGGGTTATGATCCAGAGGCAAGGTCTCTAGTCACAGCCAATGATATATTAGATGCAACACTAAAGTCAGTATTTCATCCTAATCACACTCCTATAAAACTTCATGAATGTGCATCAGTTCACTCATTGTGGCGTACACTCTGCCAAGATCGTGGTTTCCTCAGTCATTACGGCTAGAGGCTTTCCTCACAGCTGCTCTTAGGACCCACAGGCACGCCAAAGGACACAACAAACAATCAAGTAACGGGAACTGGACGCTTGAACTTCACAAGGGTGATGTAAGGTGAGAAGATCTGATGCCACTTGGTCTCAGTGCTATCTGAATTCCTTCAGAATCCCATTCCCTTCTCCTTTCATACAGTAGTTTGGCTGTTTTTAAGTACACATTCTTGCAGCTATCGCAGCTGAATCTAATAATTCCCCCACCGTTTTTGCCATGACGATGATGAAAAAAATGATGTATGATTTAGTATTAAGTATATGAACAGAAACTGCTATGTTGTCCAACAGCATATAGTTTGTATTTAAGATTTCATTTCAGGTAGCACAATGTCTACTAGAGTTTGCATTTAGACATAATGGAATTGGAATGGTAATATCCATACTGCTTATGTTCTAAGCTGTGCATTTTATACACAACACGTGTTTGCACATTGGTATTGGAGGTAGAGAACCACATAAAAGTGTTTCTGCGGAATCGGAAATGATTATCCTACCTTTTAGGGGTAAGTTGTAAACACCTTTCCTTGCCCATTATATGTAGAAAAGAAAGGGCCGATGCAATCACTCTGACCACCCAGACACTTCTGACAAACAACCGCCACGGAGAGGGAGAAGAAAAGGTTTCCATATGTTGAGCTGGGGGTGGCATAACACACACAGGTGCCCCTCTCGTGCTCATCAAAGCTTTCTTAATTAAAACCTCCTTTACTTTATACAATGTTCTCAATCACCTAGTGGGAAGTTTAATGTTATTAGAATTATGGGGTCGCATTTAAAAACTATCGAGCTACAGTTTTGTTTTACATGATGAAAAAAGTCTGTACCAGTCTGAATGGGATTGAATAACACTTTAGACCATCTCTTAAGGTGGTATATTAGGGGAAATGTTAAACTCATACCATACTCCAAACTACAATGTTACACTAATGTGAAACTGCAGGCTTATCTGTAACATCCCAGCTTGATGGTATATAATTCAAAATAAATATATGCTGTCTAAAGCATTATGCATGAACTGCACCTCTGTATGTCTGACATTCATTTATTGAGAAATCCAATTTCACTAATTACAAACGTTGCAATTGCTCAGGAAATAATGACCATGGCCTTCATTGTTTAAAAAGATGCATTGCGCCCAGTTTGACAGTTAGCCAAATCAGTTTCCCTTTATGGATTTAAAAGCAGACACCTTTATTCATCAATATGTAGAGTAAGTACTTCCAATAGATGAGGGTTTAATGCCAAGATGAGCAACTCTGTTGCAAATCGCTACAAGTGGTGGATTTTCCAGAAGAACGATTAACATATTAACACTGGCCATGAAATAATCAAAAATGTGTCCATTTTACATTGCTTTTTTCCCTTCCATAAATAGACTTGCTTAAAATATGTGTCAGTTTTTTTTTTTCCTTTTACTCCATTTGTCAATTTCTGCATGATGTGACTAACCTCACTTTGACACATCACATCTGTGGCTATGCTTACAAAATGAAAGTTAGACATGATCTAAACTCACCATTTCCACCTGAAGAGCTAACTGAATGGGCAGCAGTGTCTCCTCTAACAAATGGTCACAAACGAAACTGAAAAAGGGCTCACCAGCATTACTTTACGGTTGAGGACTTAAGACTTCCCACAATGTCAGCAGAGGACGCTCTTTGGGAGAATTATTGCATATAGATTTTGAAAGAGGAATTTAGACAACACATTAGCTGTTGGAGATTTACACATGAGTGTCAACAATATCATTAAAAAACCAACAGATCATTTTGCTTTTGATGTCTTTCTACAGCCCCCACATAAACGGTTTCTATTGATTTAGCAGATGTTCAGACCGCAAAAAGATCATGAATCAACATTTTCAGCAAATACTGCTGACTTCTTATTGAAAACTGTCACATATTTAACAATTAACTATTAAAAATATTACATTAAAGCAGGATCAAATGGTGTGTAGTGATCTACTGCTAAAAGTGGGTTTGTTAGAGATGGTTAACAAGCAGCCCAAACTTTGATTAATCAATTATTGCCACCAAGTCAAGGCTGTTGATAAGGTTAGGAATATAATGCTGTTAGGAGCACTCAATGTTAATGACTAGCAGAAATTTATTTGGATCCTAGTGATGAGAGAGAGGAACCAAGACAGGGGTTCAAGATGTTATTAGACCCTCTTTTCCACAGTTGCACAACATGTTCATCAGTTTGTACCTGGAAGAAAAGTAAATAAATAACAACAGACAAATGATCGGTCTAAACTTAATGTTTAATGAATGTTGTTTTCTAAGAAGTCAAGCTGACATGACCCCCACCGCTTGACTCTGTTGTAAATTATAAACCTCCTCAGGAAAATCAAATGAAAGGAACATTTGTATTAATGCGTGTCTTCCATAATATTATAAGTTCACATATGCGCATTAAGGTATGTTGGTTATTAATTCATGAAGCCATCTGTTGCTTCATGTATTGTAAATGTATTCATACATCCATCCATCCATCCATTATCTTAACCGCTTATTCCTGGTGAGGGTCGCGGGGAAACCTGGAGCCCATCCC